>JAULBS010107392.1:0-15424 GCA_032355785.1 Symmetromphalus regularis | reverse complement strand
AAATATTTTAACTGGTTTTCTAAAAGTGTTTTATATTTGATAAATTAATGACACAGTATTTATTGTGTAATTTCCCTCTTTATAAACTTGGAGTTTCCCTTATCAATATAACATATGACCCCGTATATTTTGTTTAATTGTTCTGTAGACATTATATGACTGCAGAGTATTATTTATTTAAGGATATATTGACGTTACCTGACTGCAGAGTACCGGTGTTGTTCCTTTATTTATGAATACTTATTATGAATGTTATATTTTCATTATATGACAGCCAAGTGTTTATTTATGTATGGATTTTTGTAATACCCTTTGTATATTTTTGGACATATTTTTAATATTATAAATTCTTTACAGGGTACACTTGTTATCTACATCCCATTACTCCAGGGAATAGACGTTTCAAACCATTCACGAGTGATGTTCTCATTACCCTAACCACGAATGCAACACATGTATGTATACTTACATGATAAATAAAATTAACAACTTTAACCATATTCAATGACACATGTAGGCCTACAACAAACTGCATTTCAGGATTAACAAAATAATGGGACATTTCATCAATAGGTTTGAACACATACCCATAGCTAATGATTTACTGTCTTTGATGCACTAATTTATTTGTTTGGAACAAAGACCGAACAAGAAAATATTCATAAAATATTTACCTCAAGTTGGTAAACCTTTAGAGAATGACGTCACTGATGACGTAGTTTGATGGGAGGAATTATGTTATAGAGGTTCAGTCAGTGAAAATTCTGAATTATGTTATAGAGGTTCAGTCAGTGAAAATTCTATCTCCAGAAGTAAAACATAATTTTTAATGCTGTTTTTTTTTCCGATTGAGTAGGCAGAGAATTGGTTACATATGGTAAAATATTTTTTTTAAGGCTAAATGTTCAAATATGGACACAATTGAAAGTCATCCAAAGCAAGACTTTTGTTCTATGCTCTACAAAGTGCTACCCATTTCTGTGTTTCGTTACAATCATTTCGCGTTATCGAGTCTGCAACAGTCCTAGTCACCTAGACACCTCCTATGGGAAGACAACTTTACTAACTCACCCCATTATTGAAGAATTCGAAAAAATGGCGCCAAATGTCTCAAATTTATCTTCTCAACCTTAAATAACTGCTGAAATATTTTTTAAATGATGTTTTTAAAACAAAAAATGGACCATGTAAAACGTACCATATTATTAAAAACATATACATAATTTATGCCATAAACGTATTACTGAATTATATATTTTTCATTTTTTGTTATTTCATATTGAGAATTATTACCCATATGACTCAACATATCTTGGTTCGTATCAAAGTGTTACGTCCTAGTACTACATCATACTTGGACGTAACACCTTGACGTCACATTATTTTGTATACTTTGTTTCCTAAAAAGGAAAACGATTGGTTTTATTTTTGTTGTTATTATTATTATTTTTTCAAATTTAACTTAAAATTGATAATGGGAAATAAATATGATATTAAACTTGCTTCCATTTCGCATCATGTTTATGTCTTTCGTAAAATAATTTTCTTTGTTACTCACTAAAGCTCGTAACAACTGAAAATTATTTTAATATCCTATAAATATCAGCCGTGACGTCATTATTCAAGAACATAACTGATGTCACATACAATATTTTTACGCAAACCTAGATCTTCACAATGCATAAAACATTCTTTTCTTTTAATTAGGATGACAAATTCACATCGTTATTAATACATCACAGAGCAGGTAAATGAGTAATATTCAAATTATTTTTATTATTATCTCATTAAACAAAGTAAAGTTAGTTTCATTTAATGACGCCTATAGATCGTTAGTGATTGTAAATATAATGTACCTTACTGCCACTAATGCAGCTCACTGCTTTAATAAGAAGAAACCCACTTTCCAACACAACGGACAATACATAACACTGGCTTTGGCATATCCATTTTGGACCACTTACTGGAACTAGAAACAGCACACCGTCCAAAACTCGAAATGATTCTCCAAATCAATGGAGGTATTCAGAAAGTTCCCGAAGAGCTGGAACTAAAAACAGAACCTCATCCACTATTTGAAAATGAGTCTCCAAATCATTGGAGGTATTCAGAATGTTCATGAAGAGCTGGAACTAAAAACAGAACCTCATCCACTATTTGAAAATGAGTCTTCAAATCAATGGAGGTATCCAGAATGTTCCTGAAGAGCTGGAACAAGAAACAGTACACCATCCAATACTCTAAATGATTCTCCAAATCAATGGAGGTATTCAGAATGTTCATGAAGAGCTGGAACTAAAAACAGAACCTCCTCCAACTAATATTATTATTATTTATTATTACTATTATTATTAGTTATTATTACTATTATTATTAGTTATTTTTACTATTAGTTATTATTATAACTATTATTATTGGTTATTATTATTATACTGCCCCAAAACAATTCTCCAAATCACTGGAGGTATTCAGAATGTCACCGAAGAACTGGAACGAGAAACAGAACTTCCTCCACTACTCTAAATGATTCTCCAGATCACTGGAGGTATTATTACTATTATTATTAGTTATTATTATTATTACTATTATTATTGGTTATTATTATTGGGAGATATTCAGAATGTTCCTGAAGAGCTGGAACTAGAAACAGCACACCATCAAATACTCTAAATGATTCTCCAAATAAATTGAGTATTCAGAAAGTTCCTGAAGAGCTGGAACAAGAAACAGCACACCATCAAATACTCTAAATGATTCTCCAAATAAATTGAGTATTCAGAAAGTTCCAGGAGAGCTGGAACTAGAAACAGCCCACCATCCAATACTCTAAATGATTCTCCAAATCACTGGAGGTATTCAGAATGTTCCAGGAGAGCTGGAACTAGAAACAGCACACCATCCAATACTCTAAATGATTCTCCAAATCAATGGAGGTATTCAGAATGTTCCTGGAGAGCTGGAACAAGAAATAGTACACCATCCAATACCCTAAATGATTCTCCTAATCAATGGAGGTTTTCAGAATGTTCCAGGAGAGCTGGAACTAGAAACAGCACACCATCCAATACTCTAAATGATTCTCCAAATCACTGGAGGTATTCAGAATGTTGCTAAACTAGAAACAGCACCACATCCAACATTAAATTATATATTATCAAACACAAAAAAAAAATGTCACTGATCATGAAAACTATTTTAAAAGTAATTAGGCCTACAGCATGACAAATATCCTTTTAAAAAGTTGTTAATTATTCAAATTTCCCAAAGAGCAGGAACTAGAAGCAGCACCTCCTCCACTACTCTAAATGATTCTCCAAATTACTGGATGTATTATTACTATTATTATTAGTTATTATTAGTTATTACTATTATTATTGGTTATTATTCTTATTATAATATTATTACTATTACTATTGGTTATTATTATTATTGTTGTTAGTTATTATTATTACTACTACTATTATTATTGGTTATTATTATTATTGTTAGTTATTATTATTATTATTATTGTTAGTTATTATTATTACTATTATTATTGGTTATTATTACTATTATTGTTAGTTATTATTATTATTACTGTTGGTTACTATTACTGTTGGTTACTATTACTATTGGTTATTATTATTACTATTATTATTACTGGTTATTATTATTATTAGTTATTATTATTACTATTATTATTGGTTATTATTACTATTATTATTGTTAGTTATTATTATTGTTAGTTATTATTATTATTACTATTATTATTGGTTATTATTATTATTATTATTATGCTGCCCCAAGAGATGTACTGATATATCAGGCTTTTACGAATGAGTCTGCAAGTGGGGGAAGGGGGAACTGACGGATTGGGCACAAATTTTGGTTACCATAGCAAACAATGTGTTTGTTTTAAAAAAGGCTCACAAGTGGGGAAACATGTTTCCTATGGTCCTGTATATTAAAATAATTGAATTAACTGACTGAACTGAATATTAAATACTCTTAGTTTGAGTTCACTGTTAAAAGTTTTAACTGTTCATTGTTGGAGCATTGTTTACTCAGCAAGTTAGCGGAGTGGGATGTAGCTCAAATGGTAGTGTCCACCTGTGAAGCTATTGGTCATCGGATCAATCCTTCTCAGTGGACCCAATTGCAGTTTGGGCTATTTTCCATTCCAACCAGTGGTCCACAACTGGTTAATCAAAGGCAATGGTATGCCCTGTGCTGTCTGTGAAATGGTGCATATAAAAGTCTCCTTGCTGCTTATCAGAAAGAGTAGCCTATGTGGCAGCAGCGGGTTTCCTCTAAATAATATGTCAGAATGACCACATGTATGACTTCAAATAGCTGATGATAAGATAAAAATCAATGTGCTCCAGAGGCATCGTTAAATAAAACAAACTTTACTTTTTTTGTTTACTGAGCAAGTTATTCACAATTGTGGTAAGTATTCAAGTGATTTGTTAAACAAGGAAACACCAAAATTATCTGTCAGTTTGAAAACACTAGAAGATAAAGCTCGTGACAAATTAAAATTATTTCACTCAGGACATTTCAATATTAATAAAAATAGTCTAATTGACTACATGGTATTGCATTACAAAATGACAATCTTGAAATAAATGGTTTATTTTCTTTCTTTTTTCTTTTTATTAAAGTCTATGGGGGGGGGGGGGTATGTAACCAGAGAGGGATAATTTTTATGTGGCTATTATTCAAATAATAAGGCTAAACTAATTTGATATACATGAAGAGATAAATTAATTTTAAATAACTATTCAGTAAAATTTTAAGCAATATCTTTTATCAATAACATGAGAAGAATGGCATCTGGGTGGATATTTTACCCATTCTAGTAACTGGGGTTGAAACCTATAACACTTCTTACAGGGAATAAAGATGGAAATTTTTTCACATCGCACAAACAGAACAGAAAAAAGAAAAGAAACCATTTGATAAAAATGTACCAGTAAGAGTTTTCCTGGGTCCACACTATAGTGAAAACTATTGCAAGTTTAGTAAGTCGAATAAAACAATACGACATGCTCTAGTCTTAATTTGTTAACATTCTGATAATTAAGTTAGAAACTATATTGCATATAATACATGTTTGATCAAAGGCTACACAATCTCAAAATATTTATTATTATTAAAAATTTTTATTTTTTTTCATAATTATTATTAATTTAATTTTTTTGGTACAACGGGGTTCTCACACTACACAAATAATTATTTTCCATACATTTTCCTCAATTTTTCAATATATGACACTATACAGATACATGCCAAATATGATATTATGACAAAATACAAATATATCTATAACAAAAGATGGACCACAAGACCAAAAATGGAAGTAATTTTTTGAGATATGCCTGTCAAAATGTCTTGTGCTAGTTGAAAAGGAAAATGTACCTGTCACCAAATTAAGTTCAAATTGAATAAATAAATAATTAAATAAATAGAAGTTTTATTGTGTTATTGTTATCTTTATTATTAATCGTGTAATAATAATAATTATTATTATAAATCTATATGTGTATTCCAATCAAATTTGTTCAATAGCAACATGTGATTGATCATTAATTTATGGTAGTGTACAGACAAAACGTTTGTGGACAGCACAGAAAAGGCTGACATCACGGAAAATCCATACTGGACAGTAGGGAAAATCTATATTGGACGCACGTGCACTAATTAGATAGTTTGTAATGTAAATGACATCATTTTTATGGAAAACACTGTCACGGAAAAAGCATATTGGACGTTATGGAAAATCTACATTGGACGCACGTGCACTAATTAGCTACATTAAAGGGACATCACTCTAATTTTTTTATGCATTAACGTAAGTGTATTCACTAGAGAAGCGTTAAAACTAATAAAAGGTCATATATGCTTACAGACCTACACCATGTTTTAGTACATGATTTGATTGTATTCGTTCATGTTGTGGTGAAAATCCATATTGGACTCGAGGTCTACGGCCTCTTGTCCAATACGGATTTACATCACAACGTGAACTCGTACAGAAAAATTCCATATTGGACACAACATTGTATAATAACCTTATATTACATGACATTGTGTACAAATTGCACACATCATACCAGTTACTTCCCCTTTCAAATTTTCTTCATGTTTCTACCACTTGGACATACATGTATATTTTTGTACCAAATCGTCATTTATTCATTTGAGCATTTGTATGATCTAGAAACTACTAAAAATATGTATTTTAAACACACAACATCAAACTGGTTTGAAACAAAAACAACTGATTTTGTGTAAGACAAAATGACCGTTAATATTAAATTCGTGACTGTCCAAAGCTTGACAAATGACAATTTTGTACGGGACAATGTCCGTGATCGAGCACTTGTATCCAGGCTGGCAAGGCTATAAAAATGCCTAACCTGTTAACATATTTTCAATGAGTTTTTCTTGATGTTAATGATATGAAGTAATTATATAAAATTTGATGTGATACTATTATAATATTATATGGTTTGATTTTACAAAATACATAGTTTTAAGGACGTAAAAATGGATATGAAAAATTAAAATTAAAATACTGTTCTGAGTCAACATTATCCAACATGGAGAAAATAATTTGGATGTTAGTAACAGAAGGTGATCTTGTGTCTCAGTTTTACACTTGGTGGAAGTAATATGGATGTTAGTAAAGAAGGTGATCTTGTGTCTCATAGTTTTATACTTGGTGAAGTTATCTGGATGTTAACAACAGAAGGTGATCTTGTGTCTCATAGTTTTATACTTGGTTAAGTAATTTGGATGTTAGCAACAGAAGGTGATCTTGTGTCTCATAGTTTTATACTTTGTGAAGTAATTTGGATGTTAGCAACAGAAGGTGATCTTGTGTCTCACAGTTTTATACTTTGTGAAGTAATTTAGAAGTTAGCAACAGAAGGTGATCTTGTGTCTCATAGTTTTATACTTGGTGAAGGTATTTGGATGTTAGCAACAGAAGGTGATCTTGTGTCTCATAGTTTTATACTTGGTGAAGTTATTTGGATGTTGCTACTGTTAATAACAGAAAGTGATCGTGTAACAGATCTTGTGTCTCATAGTTTTATACTTGGTGAAGTTATTTGGATGTTACTACTGTTAGTAACAGAAAGTTATCTTGTAACTTAAAGTGATAATGAGTTTTCCATCTATTTAAGAACCAACGATGTGCTAGCACAGATGTGTTGAGATCAAAGATTACTACATATCTACCTAGAATCTAGAAATAACAGAAAATTGTCTGCACTGTTTCAAAAACAGTGTACAAAAAGAAACAAAAAACCCAACAGTGTTACGGTTTAAAATTTAGGAAAATATGGCAATATGATATTTTAAAATGGACTATCATATCCAAAAATGATCTAATAATGAAGATGTGATACCCATAAGAAGAGACTGAATATTTTTGGTTATAGCCATTCATGTGTTTTGAGAACTGGATAACTATGCAACCACTGAAATTGTCAACGGCAGTCAGCAATCAAGCAGAGTTGTTCATTCTCCACAGCACTTTTTTGGCCACGGACCTTTTTTTCAAGGTGTATGTTTTTCTTATTATTAAAAATAAAGTATACTTTAAGCTAAAATCACCGTGGAAAATGCCATTGACACTATTTCTCCACAGCATTTATTTTGCCGTGAACATTTTTCTTAATTGCAGGTATAACTATTATACGATAAAAAAAAAAAAATACCCAATTACTGTCAAGTTTATCCTACATTTTACATTTATCATTTTATCACAGTATCATCCAGCATTGCCGATATTAATTATTTTGGGATGGGGGAGGTCATTAATAAAAAAAAAAATTATATATACAGTTTATCCTACAAACCATTAAATGGGAAAGTAAAAATAAGTATAAAATAAGTATTGTAAATAAGCTGTTACCAGTAATTTTACAGTTTGTTTGCAAGTGCAAGTTCCCATTAAAACTAGTTTTATATAATAATTTTTTTTAAATTGATGAATGCTGTGATGATCTTCACCTGACAACATTGTTTTGAATTGTTCATTGCTGCATATTGAGTTTAATAATTGCGGTTTGTGACCATTCTGGTCATGTGATGGTTTTTAGGCTGCTTGTAACTGTTCGCTTCATGCTAATGTTGGACGGTTGAAAACTTAACCCTATGAACCCAAAGAGCAAGCTTGACATCATGTCTACCCGAGGAGCCTTTTCCAGCTTCCACTTGGTCTTGTTCTACATGGTCTTGTTTATAAACAAACTTTTGGAAATGTATGACAATGGTTACATTTCTTTTTAACTGATCAGAATTCATTTAATACCGTGGCTAGTAGCAGAAGTTACAAATGTCAATTTAGAAATGATTTTTCATCTTTTTTCCTCGTTTTTCTCAAAAATTAACCATGGGTGTGTTAGCGCTGAAGAAGAGCTGCAGTTAATGTTGTCGGACAACGAGGATGAATTGAATAACAATACATATGGAAATGACAGTGACTTTGAAATATTGAAACAGACGATGAAATAGGCAATCAGCCTGTTGTAAGTGATAGCAGTGATTCCAATATCTGGGGGGAAATGGTTAATTTTCAAATCCTTCCACTCAGAAAATGTAAAACAAAAATAATAAAAATAATAAAAAAGGGGGTTTCCAACCCCTTGGTATCCCTATCTGGATCCGCTCCTGGATACAGTTAAAGATTACAATTTCTCAGTGGTATAATAATATTAATATAAACAAAACATTCATTTAGATTTCATGTTTGCATTACCTTGTGGTAATGTCTAAAAGTGCTAACGACGTCATATGGTGTAATGGCATAAATTATGCCGTACATGTTTATGCCCTGGGAATGACACTTGTTTAGATTTGTGCTTAACTAGCATATAGACCTGTGCCTAGTAATTAATTGTTATAAGTAACTGATTTATTTTTATTAAATATTTCAGAATTCTAGTTTTTACCACTTTTTCTCTGTGTTTTGTCATCAATTCAACCTGTGAAACACATCATACCACCCCTATTTATTACTATAGCATTTATTATTATTACTATTATTATTATTTTATTATATAATATATTTAAATGTTATTTTTATTTTCATTTAAACTGCTGTTTGAATGTTTTCTGGACATATTTGTCATTTGTTATTGATTTTCTGAGGTAGTAGGAGGCACATACTATTTTTTCTGAATTTTAGAGGTAGAAGAGGTAAATATATAAAACAAATAATTAATAAATGTATGTTATTAAAAAAATAAAATCTACGACTACAATGGTGTGATTCTTCAAGGTTTGTACATTTTCCCCCACTTGTTAGGCTAAGAGCAAAAGATAATAAATATTTATCTCTGTAAATCACGATTCATTTGCACACAAATCTGATGCGTGTCTGCTACAGTAGGAAAAAAAATTTCACACCCTGCATTCACTGGTGCGCAGATCTTTCTCTATAAATTTTTTGCTTTTCTTGGCAGAAATCGCAGGCATTTTCTGCCAGGGGAATACCTATGTATATAGAAACACCGGATGAATCGCTACTTGGAGCAATTAAAAAAAACAGACCTCATTGCAACACAGTCGTCCTGAACACACTAATGTTATAACCATTTTACTGATTTTTTTTACAGACCAGACAAGCATTCACCTCAGATCCACGTGCCAATGAATCACGCTTCACTCTCAAACTACTTAACACAATTACCTCTTTTTGTGTGCAATATTTGTCATCCTTGCCCCATAACATGCATAATTTATGATTTGGTTAAAACATCATATATACAGTGTGAATCAGGAAAAATGTATGCATATAAATTTCACATCTTTATCACCGAACATAAAGTCATGAAATTTACACACACATATTATTTTCCAGTTTATGTAGTGATTAAGGCACCAATGGTTGTTCACAAACTTGTGCTACGGTACATGCATGTACTGGAAACAAAACCATGCTGAAATATTAATCTGGATTTCAATATATAATTTATATTATAAAATAAGTAAATCTAACCTTAATAACAAGATATTCGTGTTAAGTATTTGACATGCGCCTAGTCCATAAAGTGTTAATCTTCCAAAGAGAAACTGATGTATAATGAATGACTAAACTGGGATCTGTCAAATCCAAAATTTTGTCTAAACCAGCATCTGTCTAAGGCAAAAAAAAAATCCCTGTGTTTCCTATTATATGCTAAAAAATATATAAATAGGGTCGATAGGTAGGTTTTTTTACATTTGGTTTAAACAAAAATTAATATCATGTGTGAAGTAGAATAATTAATGCTTTACTTTTTGCATATGGTCATGTTTAGAATCCTTTAGTAATGATGGTGACTTAATATCTAGTTACAGCGGGCATTTCTTCACATTGACAGACAAGATAGCTTCAGCCATGTTGATGTTGATTCTGATTGCTGTAAAATCTTGTGTTTTTTTGGAAAGTTCTATACCAAAAGGTGGCCACTCGCATTAATTTCATGTCACATTTTAGTCCGACCACCATCAGTCGCATTAATTTAGGGACATGTTAATTTCATGATTTACAGTACATACTTTGAAAGAACAGGCCAATACTTTGATGAAATAGTAACAGAAAAACTCTAATCAACTTTATCACTCTCTAAATTAGCATATACACATGTATCTTTGGTTTAGTCAAGAGTACTGTATGGGTACATGATTTTGGCACAAGTTTAAAGCATTATAAACAAAACATGATCTTAACACACACATAGTATAATTTTTAAAACAGTGAATGTCTAAACTGAAAGCATGGTTGTCAGAAAATGTGTTATGCACTACATCATGAAGAGATAGAGAATGGAATGTTTACACACAAAGGAATGTCTGTTTTAAACTACAAAATAAGTACTGCAAGCCTGGGCCCATATTTTCTATGCATTCTTAGCAACGAATTGTCTTAGTGACGTCATTTTTCATGATTTTTGTACACAGTGATTACAAAAAATGACGTCACTAGGACAAATTTACGATATCATAGCACAAAGAGAGCTTTGAAAATATGGGCCCTGATACTTTGTAGACAGAGGATACTCTTTTTGAATTAGCAGCAAGGTTGCTATTACATGTCACAACTGCAAATTAATTCTTTGTTTAGAAATTAATTAGGTCAAGGGTTTGTGGGAGTATGCGTTTTAAAAACAATTTACAAGTTGTCAGGTAATAGTAGTGGATACTTAATCACCATGTCAATCCCAGCCATGTCAGGAACTAAACCAATTAATCTGATTTCCAGAAGGAACAGATCACAATTTAAACAAAAATCCAACGCATTACCGAACACAGATCGTAGTATAAAATGCATGTATGAAAGAGAATGAAAGTTTTTAAAAGTCCTTACAAACAAAGAGTTGAATTCAATCTTTTGTAAAACAAAACACAATAACAAAATGAAGGCCGGTTAGAAATGAAAATTTCCATTAGGTAATCATTTTGCATAACCCATTTATAAAATATGACACCATTTAAATGATGTGACACAAATGACAAATGGGTAACGTTAAATAAGACATCTGTGAGCTACACATGAACAAAACAATCAATCGTGCAATTCTGACAAGCCTGAAATGCATTTAGTATTCTTCCAGAAATGATCACGAGGACAGGAGGCAATTTTTAGATTCAAAAGGCCAAATGTAAACATATTTTTGTTTCCCCTCACATGACCCTATCAGTCAAGTAATGGGTAGGTAGGAAGGTAAACAACTTTTTTTTTTTTTTTAAAGATGTGCTGCATAATTTCGTGAAATGATTCTTTTGTTTGACATCTGACTAGTGGGTTTTTTCACTAGCATTATTAACCTGCCATGTGGGACAGTTTTCTTGAACAAATCTCTCAGCTGATACGACAATCAATGCAACCAGCATTCCTACTCTACTGCTCATGAATCAATTACCTGTCAAATCATCCCCGAGTAAACTCGTATGTCATCAAAATATTCCGATTGTATGTTCAATTTTCTCCCGATAAATAAACAAAAATCTCGGATAATATGACCAAAAAAAATTTTTGAGGTCATGTGAATTTTGGAGGGTCAGTCGCGCGAGGGGAAACAAATAAACTTTTAATTTTGGCCCAACACTTTTTTCCTTTACATTTAATATTATTTTAGAAGTGGTAATAGAATTACCATCTTCCCCTATTTATTTATTCATAAATAACTTCTTCCCACATCCATTCCATGTGATCTTTGCAGGAATTTTAATAATATGAGAAGAGGTTAGAGCAGTTTGGCAAACAATCCTCTATACAATAACCTGGCAATATGGCACACATATATATTACCAAAATAAATACTTCTGATTGTATATAAATAGAAATATATTAAATATAACACCTTTGGAAATCTGAAGACAATCAACAAATAGAAATTCTTGTCAGCTAAAACAGACTAGAACATTCTGAAAGCATAATATTGCCTCTCTAAACAATAAAAAATATATACTTGTTATCTTCTAAATATTCTATCACTCGATTGGTTAAGGATTACCACCAGTTGACTGCAGCAATCACATAGGCTATCACATACGACCAACTTGATTGGATGGATGATGACCACCGATTCTGCTTTAATCCCATTGGCTGAGCAATGTCCAATGACTAAGTAACGTGTGACTGTATTGGCTGGACTGTGTCCCCAACCTGGAGAAAGCAGTGCTCTGATTGGCCACCAGAATCCATGGACAGGTAGACTCCAAATGGAACCTTTAATTTAAACATACTTGAGTTATTTCCTGTTTTTGGTACACTGTAATGCAATTTAATAAAATAAGACAAAAAAACAATCAGTTCACTGTACATGTGATTAAAACAGAAATGAAAATGAGGTGTGTCCAAAGATCTGGAAAAGCTCACGAGACACCACAAAGCTGAACTTTTTGATTGCAGCATTTTAAAAACTTGAAACCATGCTAAAAATCCGATTTCTGGATAAAAATGCATGACTTTTATCTTTGGTATATATATGGTAAGTGGTAAAGAAAAACATCTACTAGGTTATTAAAAGAAAGTTTGAAAAATAACACATTATTCCTAGGTCAGAATTTGATCAAATTTAACCTGAGAAAGCTGTCCCAATCAGTTACAATGCTCACGAGCTGATTAAATATGCCAAAACCACACATAGGGTTTGTTTTCAAATACATATTATGTAAAATCACATTGAGCAGGTTTGAAAATAAGCTCAGTTCAGTTGACATTAATATAAGTTATAAAAAATTCAGGCATGACAAAAAATGTTTTATGCAGAACAATGTCACTCCTCATGATGAGAAAGAAGTATAATAACTTTTACGTGACAATGTGCCATACATTAGATGATGATGACTGCATGTGCGGAAGCTGCCATACACTTCTTCTTCCTCTCCCTTAGTCTTTGTTGCGTTCAGGACAAAATTGCTAGCTAGACTAGGTTTTGTGATTCATGTTAAACCAGTGAAATTGCTATGTAGTGACCGTGTATGCTAGCCTATCCAGAACACAAGTCTGATTCACTGAAACCACACACATTTACACATAGAGAACATAAAGCAAAGTGGAATTATTTTTTTTTTTCTTTTCGCAGAATTCTGCAAAGTAGTACCATGCCTGGAAATCATAATGTCATGTTTAAAAAATGTGTGTGTGTGTGTGTTTTTCTTAAAGATATATATTTAAGGAATGTCTTTTATTTCTTTTAGATTCATCGGGATATGAACAAAAATAGCATCCACAAACTGTGTTAATCAGAGAAGCTGTTCACACAAAAGTTTGTAGATGTTTTTTTATGTTCATACCCCAATGAATCTAAAAGAAATAAGAGACAATCCTAATAATTAAATGTGGGACATACGTTTTTAGTAATTACACAAACAAGTTCATATTTTATTTTCATTTATTTTGGGAAAGTATTGCAAAATAATTCTCAAGAATACTAAAAAAACTAATATTTTTTAATGATGTCGTAGTTTATGATGTTCTAATATTATTCCCCAGTCTAAATATAGTTTGTAAACACAGCTGTTAAAAAGAAGTTCCACGATGACATCATTTTACATTCATTGAGAAATGAATAAAACGCATTGCAAATGGCTTAACCAATGAGACACATTTAAACTGTAATGATTATAATAGAAATTTAATTATTATAAAATGAAAGCTATTTTACCTGCAATGGTTATCTTCTTTGAGGTTTTCAGCTGCCAGGTACCCATTTAATGTAGCAAAACATGAGTTAGTGAGAGCTCTGCAAGGTTCAGTGGGTAGGTATACACCACTTATAATAACCCCCCTCACCCCCCAAATTACCTGTGTTTCCTATTACAAGCTAAAAAAAATATTATTTTTTTATAGATATATTTTTTTTAATTCATGAACATAATAATATTATGTATGAGATGCTTTAATTAATTCTTTACTTTTCACACTTGGTCTTGTTTAGAGTTTGTCATACATTTATTAAAAAGGCAGTCTAAAAGACTTTTGAATGATCAAATGCAGTTCCAGTGTTATTTCAGATTTTTGCAGGAATAATATCTAGTTACAGCTATCATGATATCAGAAAAGTGACCAGAAAAGGCCAAAAGGTGCGGAATAAACAATTGGAAATGATCGAAACTACAACTTTCAATTGTCATGGAAAAACAGTTTAGAATCAGCACTTTTTAAATGGAGTCGATAGGGTTACTGGAAACAAGGGTGATTTTTCTGTTATGTATCACATCATGTGTAGTTAAAATATTTGTTTTACTGCAAACAACAGAGCATAAGCTAAACATATCTTCTCCCTCATTAGGTCAAACAAAATAATGCTGTTGGTTCGGGTCACATGGATGGTGAAAATTAGGGTAGGTAAAATGTACGTAGGCATAACATTTTTGTTTTTATAACTTATTTTTTTAAGGTTAATTTTTTAATTCTTTCGTGGACAAATGTGGGACACTATGACTGGGCAAATATTTTAACAGCCACAAACTGCCGATAAAATGTTATAGGGTCGGCAATTTTGATGGTGTATGATCGGAGTCAGTAGCGATACATATTTTTTTTTGTTCACCTCTTTATAAAATTGTCTCTAGTCACATTTTATGGGCTCTGGAAAAAACGGTTGAGTTACCTGAACCAAAGCTATTGTTAAACAAAAATATTTGGGATATTACATCGATATCGTCACTGTCATTAACATAAGTGCCTAAGTCATTTTTTTGTTATTTTGATGTTTGCTATAAACAGTAAAAATACCGAAGCCATTATGCACTTCCTAATACACTTGATGATAATCATTATAATGGTTAATAAATAGTCACTGATCAGTAATTGTTGCAGTTTTTTGCATTTTTCTCAAAACTACAATAGTGATCCCCAATAGCCGATATTTACTTTTGTGCTGGGGGGGGGGGGCGCATAAAAAAAAAAAAAAAAAAAAAAAAAAAAAATTGACAA
>JAULBS010107381.1:0-15426 GCA_032355785.1 Symmetromphalus regularis | reverse complement strand
AATGGATATACATGTATTAGTATTATAAAGATAGAATAGTGGATAATGGATATAATGTATGCATGTAATATAAACAAAACAGTTATTCAGTTAATTAATAATATGTGATTGAAATAATATGACTCCCATTTTTGAATTCTCGACTACCAAAATAAAACCCTGTGAGTCATGATGACTCCCATTTTTCAGATGCTAGGTGGAAACCTGGTCCTTTTTTAAATCTTCTTTTCTCTATATCGAATCTGTGTATACTTGCAATATTCCGTTTAACACTGTTATGATTGGCCCTGGACACTTCATTGCCATGGTAACAGAATCATTGATCTTCTCATGAATGGTGTCCGAGTGACTGACGATGCCCTCTGTAGCGGTCAATCTAAGTGAAATATCTAGTATTATAGTGGTCACTTCAAGGCCAATCAAAGTTGACCAGCGTCCAGTTAACTGCCCGGTGATAAACATTGTATGATATAAATTTATCATTTTGCAAAATTTGATGTCAAAAGTTCATTTTTTTCAGTCGTTTTGTTAGCACTCAGAATTTGCTGTGGCAATTGGGAATGCTGTTGTAAAGTTGCCAATGCCAAGATATTTAATAATATAATTTTTATACAGTAATTGTAGCAATATTATGCCCATTTTCTTAAAATTGTCATCAAAGTAAAGTTTGTTTTATTTAACTATGCCTCTAGAGCACACTGATTTTTATCTCAGCAACGGGTTTTCGACGTCATTCTGACACATGTTTAGAGGAAATGCGCTTCTGCCACATAGGTTACTCTTTCCAATAAGCAGCAAGGGGTCTTTAATATGCACTCCCACAGACAGACAGGACAGCACATACCACAGCCTTTGATGAACCAGTTGTGAATCACTGGTTGGAACAGAAAAGAGCCCAAACTGCAAATGGGTCCACTGAGAAGGATTGATCCGATGACCAACAGCTTAACAGGCAGACACTCTACCATTTGAGCTACATCCAACACACTAAATTGCCATCAGGATCCCATAGTAAATGGATTTAGCAATGGGTACCATACCAGCATTAAAATACAATGTCTGTTTTGTCTGACATTAATGTTTTAACTTCTAAATAAAAGCAGAATTCCTGTGCAAATTCATCTCTGCAGCATTGTATTACTTGAATTAGTTTTTTACCAGTGTTTTATTTATTATTGTGAAATTTTATCATAGAGATATTGTATATATTGAATAATATAAATCAGCCTTTTACACTGATTTTTATTTAATTTTTATCATTTCACAAATGTATGACTCCCAATAGCCGATGTTTATTTTTTGTGCTGAGGGGTCGTTAAACTAACAAACAAACAAACAAAAGCATAACTCAATAAAAGATCACTTGCTGTGTATCGGTAAGATGAACCAGCCATGGGAGTGCATTGGTTACACTATCAGGTTCGCAACTGGAAGGTATTGGGATCAAATCTCGGTCGAGGTATGGTAATTTTTAATTTCTGTATCATCTTAAATCGAGAGTGATTGTTCCACAAGACTTGATGAGAAGATGTCCATCTGTGAAGCTGTCAGTCGTCAGATCGATCCTTCTCAGTGGACACATTTGTTGTTTGGGCTATCTTCCGTTCCAACCAGTGATCCACAACTGGTTCATCAAAAGCCGTGGTATGTGCTGTCCTGTCTGTGGGACAGTGCATATAAAAAACCTTGCTGCTTATCGAAAAAGAGTAGCCTATGTGGTGGCAGTGGGTTTCCTCTAAATACATGTCAGAATGATCATCTGATTGATGTCCAATAGCCGATGATGAGATAAAAATCAATGTGCTCTAGAGGCATCGTTAAATAAAACAAACTTTAATGTGTTATTAGAAGAAACCCTCTTCATTAATTTGTTTTAAAACTAGAGAACATTCGTAGTGAGGCTTTGTGGTCCTGTGGAAGAAGACTCGACTTGCAAACTGAAGATAGAAGTTGAAAACCCATTGGAGGCCGCTTCACACTTGACTATGTGTTTAAATAATTACGAAATATTTGACATCCAATAGCTGATGATTAATAAATAAATGTGCTCTAGCCTCAGTGGTCCAGCAGTAGAATGTCGGACTCTCAAGTGTAAGACAGTGGTTCAAAACCCATTGGAGGCTGGCTGACACTTGACTGTGTGTTAATATTACTAAATGTTTGACATCCAGTAGCTGATGATTAATAAATAAATGTGCTCTAGCATTAATGGTTCTGTGGTAGAACGTCGGACTCTTAATCTAATGACAGTGTTTCAAAACCCATTGAATGCTGCCTCACACTTGACTACGTGTTAAAATTACCAAATGTTTGACATCAATACCTGATGATTAGTAATTCAATGTGCTCCAGTGGTATCGTTAACCCTTTGAATCTTAAGCAAAACAAATGTAAATCACCCCCACCCTGGGCTCCCACGCCCACGAACTACCTCATGTTCAAAATTTCCAAATAATTAATTTCCGATTTCTGAACCGGAACCATCGTCATACCTTTCCCAAATTTTGTTTATAAGCAAGACAACGTGGAAGCTGGAAAAGTGGCTTCTCGGGTATACACGTCATGACATCAAGCCGATAAACTGGCTCATCGGGTTCATAGGGTTAAACAAAATAAAATAAAATAATGATAAATTAAAAGAAATAGAGCACATTCATTTATGAATTGTCAGGTATTGAATGTTTCAAAACACATGGGCAGCTGGCTGACACTTAACTACTCTCAAGCTGATGACAGTGGTTCAAAACACATGGGAGGCTGGCTAACACTTGACTACTTGTCAAAATTACCAAATGTTTGACATCCAATAGCTGATGATGTAGCCTATGTGGCGGCAGCGGGTTTCCTCTAAATACATATGTCAGAATGACCATATGATTGACGTCCAATAACTGATGATAAGATAAAAAAATCAATGTGTTCTAGAGGCTTCGTTAAATAAAAAACAAACTTTACCAATAGCTGATGATTAGTAATTTGATGTGAAGGCAAGTCAAGTTTTGTTTTATTTAACGACACCTTGAGCACATTGATTTTTATCTCTTCATCAGCTATTGGATGTCATACATATGGTCATTCTGACATATATCTTTAGAGGAAACCTGCTGCCGCCATGTAGGCTACTTCTTCCGATAAACAGCAAGGGATCTTTTATATGCACCGTCCCACAGATAGGACAGCACATACCACGGACTTTGATAAACCAGTTGTGTACCACTGGTTGGAATGGAAAATAGCCCAAACTGCAAATGGGTCCACTGAAAAGGATCGATCGACGAGCTACATGTAGATCCCGGTTCTGTAATTCAATGTGCTGGAGAAGATGTTTAAAAAAAAAAATTTGCTACTGACTGTCATACATTTGGTTATATGGTAGCTCAAAAAGTAGCGTGTCCGCCTGTGAACCCGTTGGTCGTTGGATCAATCCTTTTCAGATGCAGTTTGGGCTATTTTCTGTTCCAACCAGTGATCCACAACTGGTTCATCAAAGGCCATGGTATATGCTGTCCTGTCTCTGGGACGTGCATATAAAAGACCCCTTCCTGCTTATCGGAAAGAGTAGCCTATGTGGCAGCAGCGGGTTTCCTGAAAATAAATGTCATAATGACCATATGATTGATGTCTAATAGCTGATGATAAAATGAAAATAAATGTGCTCTAGAGGCGTCGTTAAATAAAACAAACTTTACTTTACTGATGTTTTGTTACTTGTAAATGTGGCTATAAATATAGATATCTATATATATGTGAGTGTAAATCTGACTCGGTGAAGAAAAAAAAACAAGTTTTTAATATATCTACAACTTGGCAAAACAAGGGATCGTCTGTGGTTCACTTTTAGTTCAGAGTAAAATTACGCTAGCTGGAGTAAATACATGTAGCTAGGGCTGTATAAATTTAGCCAGTCTATTTTTATTGTTGACATCACGGGGTATGGTTTAGTGCAGTCTTTGTCTCAGCTTTGTGTGCTTACAGGGGGAGTGGAATGTAGCTCAAATGGTAGAGTGTCTGCCTGTGAACCGGTCGGTCGTCGGATCGGTCCTTCTTAGTGACGTCCAATAGCCGATGATAAAATACAAATTAATGTGCTCTAGAGGCGTCGTTAAATAAAATAAACTTTTCTTTGTGTGCTGACAGAGGCTCCTTAGAATGAAGGAGTATTTGTTTAGTGGCACCCCAGGAGAGGATGCAAGATTTTTGAAAAGGGAGTCCAAGTGTAATGGGTATTGGTTAATTTTCACATCCTTCCACTCGTAAAATGTGAAAAAGAGAAATAGAGAGAGAGAGAGATAAGGAAGAGAGAGAGAGAAGGGGTTTCTGGACTCCTGGAATGCCCCTGGATCCATTGGAGAGAGAGAGAGAGAGACAGACAGACAGACAGACAGACAGACAGACAGACAGACAGACACACAGACAGAGAGAGAGAGAGAGAGAGAGAGACAGACAGACAGACAGAGAGAGAGAGAGAGACAGACAGAGAGAGAGAGAGAGAGAGCGAGAAAGGGTTTCCAGACTCCTGGTATGCCACTCTATTCATTGGAGAGATTTTGTTGTTTAACAACATCCCAGCACATTGTTTATTCAGTGGTTATTTAGTGACAGACATATATTGTTTTGTGACTCATGGTCTTTAGAGTAAACCCGCTACCTCCAAATAAGCTACTCTTTTTGATTAGAAGCAAGGAATCTTATATGCACTGTCCCAAAGTAAAGTTTGTTTTATTTAACGACGCCTCTAGAGCCATTGATTTAATGTTATCATTGGCTATTGGATGTCTATCATATAGGCATTCTGTCATATGTATTTAGAGGAAACATGCTACCCCCACATTGGCTACACTTTCCGATAAGCACAAGGGGTCTTTTATAGGCACCATCCCACAGACAGGACAGCACATACCATGGCTTTTGATGAACAAGTTGTGGATCATTGGTTGGAACGGAAAATAGCTCAAACGGCAGATAAATGGAAAAAAAAGGGCGTATATATATATAAAATATATATATAAAATAAATATATATATAAAATAAAAATTATATATATATACATACAAGTGACATCACAACTGATTCATCAAAGGCCGTGGTATGTGTTGTCCTGTCTGCGGGAAAAAGTAGCTTATGTGGCGCGAGTGGGTTATCTGTAAAGACACATGTATGTCAGAATGGCCATATATTTGATGACCAATAGACATTGATAAGATAAAAATCAATGTGTTCTAGAGGCGTTAAATATAACAAACTTTAGTTTGAGAGGGCATTGCAGTAAAGGGACAGGGTGGCACAACAAATGCCTCAGTGCCTTGGTGAAATTCGACCCCTGCAATATATATATATATATATATATATACATATATATATCAAGGTTGGAAATAATTTTATGAGAATTGCCTGTCAAATTGTCCTATGTCAATCAATTTGTGCCGGTCAAAAACGAAAACGTACCTGAACAAATTTAATTGAAATTTGATACCGAAATAAATAAATATTAGTTTTAAAGAATTATTATTATTATTAGCACACCTCATCACTGGTTATTTAGGTCATTCGGCCAATTATGGATTCTGGGAGTTCAAAGTATTATTTATAGTCATCAGGCTTGATTGGGTCTATTAATAGATTTACCCGGTAAATGCAGTGGCAACTGTTCAGTTACTACTAGTCTTAATTTGTGTAGGCATGTCTATGATCCTCAAAATATGCATTTTAAATGTACTGCATCGAAATTGATTTTGTGGCAGACAAAATGACCGCTAATATTAAATTTGTGACTGTCACAGATTGACAAATGACAATTTTGTATCTGACAACATACGTGATAAAAGCACTTATTTCCAGGCTTGGTTATTATGAAATATGTTTGTATTTTTTTGCTTCCTGCAATGAACATGAGATTTTAAAAATTTTCCTGTTGATATCCATGATTATTAAATAGACTCAAATTTAAAAATGTTAAAACAGGGACTCTTTAGAATAAATAGGGGGCGGGGGGGGATGGCTTACATGAATGTATATACCTTAGCTTTTTTTCAGAACATGCAGTTTTATATATATATTTTTTATTTACTTATACATAATTTGTAGCTCTGATGATGAACTCAAGATTAAACATTATAAATAACCCATTATCATGGATCGCCATAGAGATTTGTTTATTTTATTTTTATTTTTCATTCAGAACATGTCTACGATACTTCTTGCCACCACAGTGGATTATGGATAAAGACACGATATCAGCCATGTCATTGCAAGAACTTGCTGCATTCCCATTGGATGATTTCTTTGATCAATATGAAAAGGGATTAAGACGGGTATGTGAAACAAATGGGAGAAACGTTGCTTCTTTTTGCATATATGTTCTAATTCAGTGTAAGTAATTTATTACTAATCTTAAGCTAAAAAATAAAGTAAATGAAAAGAATCCAGAAAATAGTTTGACAAATTAATGATAAATTTTTTTCCACAATTGACTTTGAATATTGCACATTACTTCAATAATACCACAGTGCTTAATGAGTAGGGGTGGATGGCTGGTATCCACCACGATCACCTTCCAAAGGAGATCTGCTTAACCTGTTTGTGACATAATAGTGTGCAGTGTGTCGGTAATCTAGTGACATTATGGAAGTTATGGATCATTACAAATGTTAAATAGTATTTCATTACAGTCAAAAATTATTATAATTTTTTTTTACGTAGCTCGTGAGTAATTTCCAGACAGAGGCGTCAGTACGTAAACAGGAATCCGAAGATGCTCAGGGGAAGCTGTCCTCAGTGAGGAAACTCATAGCAAAACTGTTGAAATCCATAAATGAGGTACGTATTGAGGCAGTCGTTCAAGTGTTTTCAGACAGTTTGGGAGAAAGAAAAAATGTCAGCAGACAAACTAATTCAGAGAGCCTTTATATTTAAGAAAAAAAGAAAGAACTGTACATTTAACAAGACCTTGATGTGTTTGTTAATTTCAACATATTGTTAATCAGCTGCTAGTAGATCTTGGACGCATGGTATTTATGACACATGGTTTGCAGAAGAAACCTCTTCAATAGGCTATATTTTCTGATTAGAAGCAGTACTTATATGTGCACCTTTTCAGACATGACAGCACATACCATAGCCTTTTGTTACACAAGTTATGAACCACTGGTAAGTGTTTTTTCCAGCAAGTCCTGTTTGTGTGTAGACTACGTTAGGCAGAAGTCAGTTTTGGCAAGATTGCTCTACAGCAACTTCATTTATCTAATTACCATTTATATTGGTGATGCGAGAATTTATAAAATGAAAGATAATATTGTCACCTTGTTATGTGTTTATAATTAATGTGGGAGTGAGTGGTTGACTGATCATCTTGACTAGTGCTTGAACAGAGTTTTAAAATTGATAATGGAGCTCGGAAACAAGCTCTCAATATTGATTCCCACAGGCACCATCAATTGGACATTAGTGTCAAAGAAAATGAGTAGTTTTGTTTTCTCCAGTATTGCTGTCCTCTTGTTCAGCCTCATATCGAAAACTCACAGAACATTTGGCTTCGTTGACATAAAAATGAGGATCGTTTTTCCTCTGGAAATTGCTTATTTAATAATGTTCGTGTTTCCAAAGTGTTTGACAATTAAACGCGGAAGCTCGGCAGGTTAGATAATCAGCTCTGTGTCGACACTGTTGTCCAAATGATTAAGATGATTAACTTATATTTTTCTATTTCATCTACTGAGGGGTTTGATGGCAGCAAAACTGTAAGGAATATTTATCTGGGGAGTAGATGTCAATCACAAACTGATCATTATTGATGCATTGCAGTTGTTTATTTTTTTGTCTTTAAGTATATCATGGCTGAGCACTTATTGTTTTTAGGCAAAAATAAGCGGATTTTTGTTGTAATTTCAGTTGTTTTATGGATTAATGGAGATTAGCATTTAAAAATTTTTTTTTTTTTTTTTTTTTTTTTATTTGTCAAATCCACTTCATTCATATACCCTTCCACCCACCCATCCATACACACTTGAAAGAATTTTTTGGAGATACTCAAATTGTGTTTTGTAATTTTACCTGTGTTCTTCTTTCTTCCTTCCACACCCCCACCAATCTCCCATCTTTTAAAAAAAAAAATATATATTTTTAACAGTTTATCTACATTATTGTCTTCATTTTAATATAAAAAAAACAATAATTAAACAGATTTTTTTTTTTAAAAGGTTGCGTTAAAAAACTAAAGATTTTTAACTAATATTGGATTTATTCATGTTTGAAATTGGAATTTTGTCAAGTGAAAACCCAGAAGATATTTGCAGCATTTCTAGGACACTACTTAATTCAGGACTCACATGATTAGCTAAACCTTACACTGTCTACATTGAAAATCTATTGTTAGTAGTAGTGGACAGTTAGCATTCAAGTAGCAGGTAATATGTTAGTTTTAAATAGATTTTTCTATTTATGACTACTTCTGCAAACAACGAAATGGTACAGATGTTCTATTCAACATTTGTAGAAAATGTATACTGAAGTGACTTTCGGATTATTAGAGTGTATTTTATATGGTTTCTGGGTGAGTATTCTAGTTATAATGGAAATCTGTTCTTTCTCTAAATGAAACATCACTAAATTGTACTAATTGAAAATACGTATTGAAGTGACTTCAGTTTTGTTAATGGGTTTTTGGTCAATATTCTAGTCATCACATAGACCAACCCATCCCTTAGTGTGACGTACTTTATAGACAACCCTTTAGTCGTGGTGACATTTAAACTTATGATATTCTTGCTTGTTACTGGTGGCCAATCCATAATCATATAAATATTATTTTAAACCATACTTGTTTGTTTTTGTAGGAGTTTGACATTGACCCTGAAGCTGACGGAGACCAGGTGGATGAACTGTTGGCTGCATGTGTTCGTCAAGCCATGCAGTCTCAATCTTAACCACTGTCATCTCTGAGTGACCCACAGTTATTACTAGCAGTGCTAATGTAGCGGACTGGCTTGCTGCATTCACCAGGCTATTTGGGTACACCAACCTAGTTAACTTGAGCGTGCAGCAAAACATAGAGGTTCTAATATTACAGCATATATGCCAGTTTGATTTCTAGAAGACGTTCATGTTTAAATCCCAGCATAAGGTCTTAAAATTGCTGTTACAGTATGAAGATGTTGGAAGTTGCAGAATTACACAAAATCAAATCTCGCAAGATGGAACTAAAATATGAGATCTTGTTAGGTGTTGAATCAGATTTTGCCATTTGCAGAACTTCACAACATGAGATCTTTTCAGATGGAATTCTAATACGATATGTTGCAAGTCGTTACATCACATAAACAGTTGCAGTTACACCATCAGATCTTGCAAGATGGAGATAAAATATGAAATCTTGTGAGTTACTAACAAGATTTTGATCGGGTGTATTTGTTTTTTGTGCTGGGTAGCTGCCAGCTGGAGTTCTAAAACATATTAGTTAAGATTGGTAACAGGTCTAACGATTTAAAAAACAAACATTTTGCAGTAAGACTGTCCAATGTTAGAAAAACTAGATTGTAAAAATCAAGAATTCCAGTACTATTTTATTCAAGTTAGAAATGTACTTGCAGATAGTTTCAGTGAACAGATTGGAATTCAGTCGTTGGATTTGTGTTGTGTAAGATAATAAATACAGTATGCCATGTTAAAATAATGTATTAATTAATGTGTACTATATGCTGTTTGGTCGATGTTGATTGTCATTAATTACAATCCAAATATTGCTGTTCGTCTCAAATTAATTAAAACTGTTCCTGTGGTGTTGCGAGTCCAGAAGTGGATTGGTGATCATCAATCAAACTGATTGTGCGCAATTACTTTTCAGTGTTCAATGACCTAATGTGATTTTTGTATCCATTTGAATTGTACCAGTATACACATTTGTGAGAAAACTCAGTCAGACATGATGGAATAACACACATTTGTGAGAAAACTCAGTCAGACATGATGGAATAACACACATTTCTCCACAAGGGTCTTCCTTACTAGGATTAATGGTTTTAAAAAACAAGGCTTGAAAGTAGTCTCAGAAACGTAATGATTAAAAAAAACTGCTAAGTGAAATGAATCGTCTGCAGTTGATGTGGCAATATGTATGTTCCTGCAAGTTTGGTTAGAATGAGCTGTAAAATGGTGTTTTATGTCTTTGTTCCTCAAGAAAATACCTGTGTATGGCATTGAAGTGTTTAAAAACTGACGCAAGCCTGCATTTCAAAATAGGTGTTGTGTAGCAGTACATCTGTTGTCCAATTGTTTGTATGTGTATATGTTCATTCAAAAAAAAGATATCACTTTTGACTTGTATCAGTTTTACATACTGACGTCCATTAAAAGTATAAAAATAAACAAACCCACCCACCTTACTTTTAAGAACTCCCAGTCTTCAAAGAAAAAGAAAGTCATTGCGGTGTTCATGGCAAGAGAGATGACTGACATGGAGACTTATTAGATAGGATGGAGAAGTTGAGAAAATACTGTTGTCGATTTCAGGACTGCATCAGCCATTACTCACCGTCTCAGTTTGTGTTCATATCTAAACATATATGTATCGCTGCTCTTAAACAGTCACTTCTCCAATGGCAGCAGACCAGTTATAGAGTTAGCAGGAAACACTTTAATTGTTTCATTAGATTAGACTGTTCATTTTGACTGGCATACATTTTTATTCTCTGGAATTTTGGATTTTTAGAATGATTTCAGGTTTTCGTATTATTTTCAAAAAACAGTTCTCATCTAACAAGGTTACGTGGTGTCTCATGCTCTTTTCAGTGGTTTTGGACAGAACCACTTATATCTCAGTTTTGTACATGTTATGCACAAACAGCCCTCGAAATTTATGACCGTACGAAAAGCTGTTGCTAAATTGATCTACGATGGCATTTTTATCATTATCAGGTATTTACTGAATTGCCATTGCAAGATGATCTGAATTTCGAGGGCTGCACAAATACTTTAAAATCCTCTGAAAAATGACATTTAATTGAGACTTCAGAAATTCAGTGCTGTTGAAAATCTATCTTTGAATTAAAGTCTGATGTTTTCCTTCAACCCAAAAGTTTAAGAATCTTGAATTAGATTTGCATGGAAAAAGTGCTAAATTAGAATTTGTTTGATTACATTAGTGGTCACCATTTCTGTATGTAACTATGAAAGGAGATTAGTAACAGACGCTGTTAGGCAACTATATTAGTCAAATTTATCAGAAGAAAGAAAAAGTACATGTAGATACACAATTATGTTTATAAAGTTTGATTTGTGCTCAATATTTGCATTTGTCTTACCAAAATTATTGTGTTAAAAATTTGGAAGTAGTTTGTGAACAGGCAGCATTGACAGGACAAAAGATCATGTGCATTCCATACCTTCCCATAAATCCAATATCAACTAAATGTATTTGTCCTGTTTAATGTTAAAAAAAAGAACATTTTTGGGTTATTTTATTGAAAAAGAAACTGAGGTAGTGAAGTGAGGAAAATGTGTTCAAGAGTTTTTTAAATATTTTTTTAGAATAAAATTACGAACATTGGAAATCAAAACAACCATTCATTTTAAGCATAATGTCATGTACAGATTTTAACATTTATTTTACATACTGTGTATATAAATACATAATGTTTTAATGTAGAATATTCATAAACCGTTTTAGTATTGTGGTTAGTATTTTATGGAATATATGTGATTAAACAAAATAGTATGTATAGCATATACTTACACCTGTAAGAGTTCGTCATGTCATTGGTAATTTACAGAACCAATTCAACATTTTTCTTTTTAATACTATGTTACAAAGATTAAAATTTCACAGTTTAAAAAAACATCTCTAAAATTTGATTTCCTGGCATCTGAAGTACAAATGGCTGACTCATTGACTTATAAGTTGAAAATTTATTGTTGGGGAACTGATATTTTTCTGATAAGATGGAATTATAAGCAACCTGAATGATGAAATATCAGAATTGTACGGCACTCAAAATTTGGGGTGACAGCAATGCCTTTGTAAAAGCTGTAGTAAAATTGGTTTATGGCTATATTGTACTATAGTAAAAATATTAATATATTTCGCAGTATGCTTTTTTTATTATTTAATTGTTGTCATGAGGAGTTGCTAACAGCAATTAAACATTGTCTAAATTTCAAGGGCTGACTGTATCTATACAATACCAGAGTCCAAAGTGTAACTAAGTAAAGACATGATACATGTACATAGAAATCACAGTAAAAACTTGTTTTTGTATTTATTCATCAGTAATACATCAGTGTATGGTATCCTAAATGACAAATAACTTCAAACTGTTCTTCAGTCAGTATGGTAATGGCAAAAGAACATTCTTTAGATAACATTGTATTATTTGCCATATAAAGATAGTTGTCTTGTTATACACTCTTCATGGTAAAGATCTATGTTGTATGGATAATGCTGCAAGTATATTCATGTGTGTGGTTTGCTGGTTGTGAAAAAACTTTCCCATGGTTCTGGGAAATCATGAGAGAAAAATGAAGGGAAAACTTGTGAGTAAAAAACTTGAAAACATTACAGTGACATTATACAACTACATAATATATTCGCTATGACAATCTTTTAACTTCGAATGAGAGTCAATTTTAATCGTAATTCTAAATTAAACATTTTTTTTTTTATCTGAACAGTAGATACAGACATCTATTAGTAAAACTGTACTTGTTACTCTGTATTCTTGTCATGGACAATTTGTAGGCCTACAGGTATTTTACAAAAACATCACTGGTGATGTGAAATTAATTAAAGTTAAGGATTCTATAGTACATAAATTCACTACATAAATTCACTTGAGCTGTACACATATTTCTGGGAATATCTAGTTGTTTTGTTGTTTTTCTACCAAATATACAAATAAAATATCTCAAACCATTTAAAATGATATTCCTTTTTATCATCAGTAACAGCCCTTGAAATTAAACAAAGCATTTATGCATGACAGCATATAAACCATCTAAGATTGTCCCCAAGTCTTTTATCTAATAAAGTTCTTTTATTTCAAGAAGAATGTAAGTTAAATAGTTTTCATTCAGTGGTCAATACAGAAATTTATGAGGGGAGGGTCAAAAATATTTTAAAGATTATTAATATTTGAAGGTGATGTTAAAATTGCATAACACCTAATTATAATGGAGGTGAAAAACCCTACCCTTGCATCAGTTTCTGTCATTTACAGTAATGACGGGTATTTTTGGAGAGCATTTGGTGCTGAATGAATGGCGGTGTGACTTTGGTAAATAATAAATATTTACCTAGTCAGTTTGACCTAGTCCTGCAAGAGTTGTCATATTCTGTCCAGCATTTTACAAATTCATGTTACATTGTAATTGAGAATTTGATTTGAAACCGGTCATTCTTTTACAGTTCTAACATTATTGTGTTATTGTTAATATGTGTGTGTCCCAATTCATCAATTTCCATTTTCACTGTGCTTATGTCACTTAGGTCAGACATTAATGTATGTATTTTTAGTGTCATCATCTGTAATGTTTCACAAGTAATGATCATCTATTTTGCAAGCGGTGTTGTATATTGATATATCATGTGTGTTTGTGTGAGAAAATAACTTAAATATCCATATTTTGTTCATTCACATTTTAATTACAATTGAGCCATAATTATGTTTTAATAACAAACTGTACATGTGTATGTATTTAAATTGTGGTCAGATTCAGAAACAAGACATTTGATATAGTCAGTCTTAATGTGTGAATCGGCAATAGATGATGGAAACTCCAAAGAACTGAGTCCCAGTGTATGGTCAAATGACTTGGAGAGAATTCCAGATGAACATAACCACAGTCCAAAGAAGTGAGATCCTTGCTGCAGACAGACTAGATCTTCAGTGATAAACATGACAGTCTAGTATGTTGCTTAACCAGATTCTTGTCTTATTTCTCACATGTTCGAGTGTGAGGATAAGTGAGAGAAATTAAAATTTGATTAGCATGCTTTGTACCAAAAATACAGTACGGATGACACCTTATTTTTATTTTATTATTTTTAATTATTATTATTTTTAATATTTTTTTTATTTTTTTATTATATATATTTTTTTTAAGTCTAAACCTATCTAGTGATAATGTGAGAACTGAAGAATCATAATTACACTGTAATAGTCACTGACAAGAATTTCTGTGAAATACTTGGTAATGCATAGTTCTGCTAGGGTGCAGAAACAATGAATCGGCCATTGTTGTAGCAACATCTATAAAAAAAATTTTTTTAAATGATGACACTAATTTAATTTTTTTTTTTATCTGGTTTAATATTGGTATCTTCTTGTTATTTTAATTTTCATTGAGGTTTGACACTGATGTTTGTCAGGGAAGCTCAGCCTATGATCTCTACTTGGACTGTGAGTTTGTCTTGTGGTTAAGATTATTTGTCACCATGACAGACCCCAGTCCTATTATTAACCCCCTGTCAACTTTACATATTGTATTGATGAAGAGTTCACATGTAAACATTAGTTTCGTATATAAGTTGAGGTGTTCAGTAATTTAACATCTTTAAGTAATCAAAAATACAATCGGTCTTTAAAAACAAAAACTTATGTGACCAAGTCATTTCATTTTTTTTTTTATACATGTGTATGTGTATATATATATGTATATATATATATAGATATATATATATAGATAGATAGATAGATACACACACACATACACACACAGTATAACTTCGATTTACTGCAAACCTCTCGTATCACTAACTTTCTTCCAAGTACCATTTGTTTTCTTTGTTAATTCTCTCTATTCAGCACCACCCTCGCTATCCGTCATCCGCCAAACATGTTTTTGAACAAAATGCATTTTATATGTTACAGTCCCATCGATTGTATCGCCAATGCTTCAATTAGCTGTAAACAACGGCTCGACAGAAGTATAATTGGCCTTAATTAAGCTCATTAGGAGTTGTTACTTTTGTTATTGTCTAATGATTGACAACACCACTGTGTTAGTTGTCATTGCAGTGATGCTGCAGTTCAAAGAAGTAGCCGTACAAGACAAAAAGCCACTCTGATGATCACATGACAATAATGTTTGGTAGCGCATCCTTGGCACCCTCACTTTTATGTCAACTCCATATAATGCCAAAATCACATTGGTACAACTGGCTGTATACATATATATGTGAGGACTGCCTACATGTATCTTCAGGAGCGGGATCTAGCTCAAACAGTAGCATGTCTGCCTGTGAACCTCTCGTCGGATTGATCCTTCTTGGTGGAACCATTTGCAGTTTGGGCTATTTTCCGTTCCAACAAGTGGTCCACAACTGGTTTATCAACAGCCCTGGTATGTGCTGTCATGTCTGTGGGACGGTGCATATAAAAGATCCCTTGCTGCTTATCGGAAGGAGTGGCCTATGTGGCGGCAGCGGGTTTCCTCTAA
>JAULBS010107370.1:0-15427 GCA_032355785.1 Symmetromphalus regularis | reverse complement strand
TGTGTGTGTGTGTGTGTGTGTGTGTGTGTGTGTGTGTGTGTGTGTGTGTGTGTGTGTGTGTGTGTGTGTGTTTCTATGTGTCAGTGTGTTTGTGTGTTTCTATGTGTCAGTGTGTGTGTGTGTGTGTTTCTATGTGTCAGTATGTGTGTTGTGTGTGTATGTGTCAGTGTGTATTAATTTTTTTTATTACATACGTATTTATATACATACTTACCTATTTATTTATTAATATATTTAACGTGAATCTAGAAATACATTTGTACTTATGTTAATAAGGGTTTATGTTTTCAATTTAATAGAAATTATCTTCACATGTTATTGGACATTTAGACTTTATTTATATTATCAATATAATTATATTATGCATGAATTATTCAAAACAAACTGGAATTAACCGATTAGAGATCAACATAATTATGTTGACAAAGAAAATTTAAAAAAACATGATATATAAAACACATGATTGCTTCAAATAATTATTATCATTATTTATTTATTACTTAAACTGATAAAGTATACCTCACCTGAACTAAAATAAAACTGTTTTGATGTTTAAGCTTATAAATAGATGTTTGTTTGTTTGTTTGACGACCCCTCGCCGCTCCCCCTCCCTCCTCCAGCATAAGCTTATAATATTAAGATGGCATAAGCTTACAAAAAAGATTTTTAATCTTAGAAATAACAATGGTATGTTACCTAATTAATACAAATTAAAATTATCACAAGGAACAAAACATGAACGGATAACGGTATGTAATTTGCATAAGCGCATTGTTATAGAAACAGATAGTTGCACATTAGACATAATAAAACATTGTATACAAAAGTATAAATAATACATAAAGTAATTTGTAAATCCTATTGTGATTTTACTGTACTACAGTGGCGGATCTATGGGGGACCAAGGGTTCGGCACCTTTAAATTATGCGATTTCAATAACTTTTTAAAATTATAAATTTTTTTAACAACATATCATTCCACCCCTCCCCCCACCCCCAAATGGATTTTCTGTATCCGCCACTGATACTTATTATATCAAGAGCATAGCTTACTTTTTCCATGGGGACAAAATAATTCCAAGTAGAGAAGCAGCAGGGTTAAACATTATATGAAAAAAATTATTGGAAGCTGCACCCCCACCTTGTCCATCCGATAATTACTTTTCTGCGGAGACAGAGGCGAAGCTCCCCTCCGATCTCCCACCCCCAACCCCACTGATAGACAACCCTTTTGGTATATTAAATGTCATATAAATATTTTTGATATTCACATTTCACCCCCTTTTAAAATTATTGTATTCGTCCCTGTGTGCTTGTATACTGTATTTATGTGGGGAGGGGTGTTGTTTTATTTATTTATTTTTATTTATTTATTTATTTGTTTATTTATTTATTTTATTTTTATTTAATTTTTAATTTTTTATTGGGGGGTATTTTGGGGTTTTTTTGTTGTTCTTTTTGTTTGTTTTTAATAGGCAATTCTTTAATCATAAATATATTTCACTCAATATCCACACAATTGTTCGTCATTAATTGTTGTTCATATTCAAATATTATATAGCACAAACGACATCTTGTTATAGTGAAAAACAACACATTGAAAACAGAAAGTCTTGATTATAAATTACAGCCTTTCATTTTTAACCAATCAAGATTTCAATAACGTTCTCAAATTTGCCTCTTGATTCTTTATACAAAATGATTTTAATGCATAATCTATGGCGGCCTCGATTGTAACGTTATGCACGGGCTGTTAAGAAATAATGCATTGAAAAGCCCATTCGTTTGATTAAAACACATAAAACGGGAACGTCGCGTTAGCTAATGGTCTCGTTGAGATAATAAAGAAATCGAACGATGATCTCAATTTTCGCTCAACTCCGGCAGTTTCCGATTAAACTGTTTTAAAAGTTGATAGAGCGGAATGATTTCGCCGCACTTCTTTCAACTGTCGCGGAAAAGTAGTGCTTGAATGGATATGTGTAATATTGTAATAGTATATATGTATGTTCTTGTATTCAAACCTACATCAGTACATAACAGACACTATGGACTTACTATGAAGTTTAAAAATACAAGCATCTGTACTATGAAATGAGGTTTCTAAGGTGACTTTTATGGGGTTTTCACTATGAAATGGCGTATCGAAAGTTGTACACGTATATATTTAAATTTATACCCCACTCCGTCCTCGTTGTCGTGGTTTCTTTATTTAAAGTGTAGGTGTATTCACGGATACACCTCGTAGAGTATGGGTATAACTATTACGTATTTTTCAACCGCTCTCTGTGTGCGTGCGTGATTGTGAGCGTGCGTGCGTGTGTGTATAATCACACATGTATATGAAATACATTTAACATTTAAATGTGTGTGTGTTTTACTGTGAACTAAAATATCTAAAGCAGATTTCATATATTATACAGGTTTATATTATAAAGGGTTAAATATATTTGTACATCGGTGAAATATTTCTAAAGTGGCTGTTATATATGGTGGCTGGTGTCAAAGAGTGGCGTCTATATGAGATTTTTCTCTATATGTGGTTATAAGGTATATTGTGCATTCGCTTATAAATAATATACTTTTTTTATATAATGTATGCTGTTTTTGTAAGGTACATGTATATAACTTTATCTAAAATGGGAGAACTGTTTTGTTTGAAACAGCATCTCTACACACAAGTCCAAGGTGTGTATTACAAAAACCGTAATGTTATACACTTAGAAATTAGTCTACAAATAGTTGTGCAAAGTTACCGGTCTCAAGGTTACTAAGTACTGGGTTCGAATCCTTCACGATAATTATTATTATATTATTATTTTTATTATTATTTTAATCCCTATATCGGGTCTACCAGATGAATCTAGAAATAGTCTAATTCTTTTAGGGGCGGATCCAGAGTACCAGTTGCCAGGGGCACACACTATTATCGGGTAGGGAATGGGCAGGACTTGAACGACAATAACTTATAATGTAAAGTGGGGAAAGATGACAGACGCTCCTGATATCCACATATCTGGCTTCGCCCCTGTGTTCTACTTATCGGGATCGATCTGACGAACTCTCGCATCTTAGTATTAATTAGTCGCTCTTTCTCTGAATACTTTCCCGCTCCTACCTCAGGTTGGTTGGTTGTATTTATTTTTGTGCTTATATCCAATAAACGTCAAAGCACGCTGTCCTGGACTCACAGCTCAGCTTCCTGTGCTGTCTTTCCAGGATAGAGGTTAGTGGTAGTAGGAGATACGAAACCCGCTGCCGCCACACTATCGATAAGCAGCAAGGGATCTTTTATATACACTATCCCACAGACAGAACAGCACAAACTAAGACCTTTGATAAATCAGTTGTGGACCACTGGTCGGTGTAAGTGGCTTACACTTACCCGTTGAGTCTTTGCTGAGAACTCACTCTGGGTTGGAGCCGGTATAGAGATCATAAAATCCATGTCTCGACTAAGATTTGATCCCTGTATCTCTTTGTGTGTGTTTGTAGATATGTGTATCTATTTATATTGTGTTTCTATACTATTTATATATATAAAATGTAAAACAGAGATTTTTCTTTTTTATATTATTAATATTATATTATTTATAGATTGGAAAAATGTAACGACTGTTTTTTATACTACAGTCAAACCTGCCCATTCAGTCACCTGTATTAAGCAGCCATTTGTGTTAAAGGGTCACCTTTATTTTCTCCCTAATCAGCTAGTTAAGTATAATTTAACCTGTATTAAACGGCCATCTGTGTTAAAGGGTCACCTTTATTTTCTCCCAAATCAGCTAATTTCGTATAATTTTACCTGTATTAACCAGCCACCTGTTTTAAGAGGCCACGTTTTCTTAATTCCCTTGGTTGGCTGCTTAACGAGTTTGACTGTATATGTAAGGTGGTGAATTCAGGGCCCCAACCCTGACACTACTGTAGAACATGTCAGGAGTAATAAACGATTTAAAAAAGAATATTTGATCCCAATACCACGGGCCCACCGAGGGTGCTCCTACCTCAGTAATCAAAGTTGGAGTTTTAATAGCATACCGCCACAAACTCAAGCTGTGCCGCTCAAAGCCTGACTGTCCGGTTCACGGATGAATAGACACTCAAGAAGAAATTACACCTGTTCGTCTATTATCAAATTGTAACGTATCAAATTGCTACATGTCGAGCGTAACCGTGTCAAATCTGTCGCGGTGCTCCGTACAGGTAATCTGTTTTGTGTAGCCATGTTTACATAATGGCCATCCGCATGTTGATAACAAAACAAATACTTTAAATATAATATAATACTAGTATATAATTATATTATAGTTTAAAGACATTCTCCCACGGAACCTTTACCTGATTAAAGAATTAATTTTAAATAAAAACATTTGATTTGTCCATAAAAATACTGTATTAAGTTATTTACATAACCACCGCATCTCGCTTATTATCAATATTTAAAAAATAATAATGAATTATGCTCACGGACAAATAAATCATGAACCATAAACTCCACATGGAATTCCCTATACCATGGTTCAGGTTGCGTGATATAAAAGCGAAATCTAGTATCATAGATGCATGTAAGTTTTATTCGTAATCAATATTTAGAGCACATAGACCTTTAAATTCTGTAGGAATACGTCATTAAAGATTTTAGATTTTCTTAATTTTAAATAGTTCCTATTATCTGTTTTCGAATATATCATTTAATTGTCGTAACTAATGGGTCAGCTGGACATCCAAGACAAACACTTGACATTAATGTTTTTTGGTAAAGTGTATATGTACATATAGGTTTTGTAATATATATTTATTACCCATATGGCTCAACATATCTCGGTTCGTATCAAAGTGTTACGTCCCAGTACTACGTCATTCTATGGTGTTTACGACTCACTGTCTTCGTGGGAAACCCGCTACCTCCACATAGGCTACTCTTTCCCATTAGCAGCAAGGGATATTTCTAATAGACAGGACAGTACAAGCAACGGCATTTGTTTTACCAGGTGTGGACTACTGGCTGGAAGGAGTAATATGCTATTCCACGTTAAACATGGTATTTGCGGCACGGGAACTGCATTTAATATTCTACGCTGCCACATAGAATACTCTTTCGATTACAAAGAACTGTTTACAAACAGTAAAAGCCATAACAGCTGTGGATTACTTTGAATGACCACTGCATTTACTAAGAATATATAAAACGAAATATATAGCTCATCTATAACGAAGGTTAAAAAATATATTTAAAATAAAAAAACTTTTTTTTTTAAACCCTTAAAAGCGATAAAGCCTATTTTGACATTAAAAACCCTATAACATTGTTATAAAATCAACCAACTACGAATCAAAAACAAAAAAACACATTCTTCCAAAATATTTCTAAAATTATAATAATAAAAACATCTTTTTTATTTATTTATACACTCTGTACAATAAATGGATAATTTTTATTTTCTCTACTTCAGATCATTATTTAGAAAATATCGATCAGTTAAAAACAAAACAAGAAAACAATTTGTTTTTACACCAAACCGCTTCCAAGATTATAGAGGAAAGAAATCTTAAACGAAATGATTAAAGAAAGTCCTAATTACAATAACATTTTGACAAATTGGTAATTTTGACATGTAGTCAAGAGTGAGCTAGCCTACAACGGGTTTGAACCACTGTCTTCAGCTTGAGAATCCGACGTCCTAGTGCTAGACTCCTAATTACAAACAACAACCTTTTTTGTTAAGTTATATACAGAAATTGTGAAAGGGGAGGGGTTCAACAATATTTGAATAAAAAAATTTACATTGGAGGGGGTTTGAAGAGACATATTTATTTAGTTATTTAATGCACTTCACCCCCCCCCCCCCCATAAGTAAATATTGACAACCAAATTATTTTGATAAAAATAAAAATTAGTTAGCGAATGGGAGGGGTGTTTATAAAACAATACGGTAGTGGAGGGGTGTTTCAACAATATATGAATAATTTTTTAACATATGAGAGGGTTTGAAGTTGCATACAACCAAATTATGTTGATAAAAATAAAAATTAGTGGCCGAATGGGAGGGGTGTTTAAAAAAAACAATAAGGTAGTGTGGTTTGTTTTGTTTAGTTTAATGATACCACAACAGCACATTGATTAATTAATCATCGGCTATAGGGTGTCATATTTAAAAAACAAAACAAAAAACACGAATTCTGTTCCTTTAACGGTAGGAAATATTTCAATCATAATACTCGGTTGATAAAAGAAATATACATGTAAAAGGAAAAATATACTTCTTTTCTCTCGTTTCCTTTTTTTTTTTTTTTTTTTTGTCGCGCGCTTTCGAGTGTTGACTAACCTGATGCTGTTACTCGCTCGTTTTGAGAAGGCTAAAAGAAAATCTATATACTTCATTCATCTGAAACTAACGATAAGACGAGACAGATTTTCTTAAATATTAAAACTAATTAGCTACAAAATCCAATCAGCTGTTTAGCTGGGTTTCATTCTTGTTTTTGTGTGTCAATCAGTTTTTAAAAAAAGAAAGAATTTTTTTTTTTTTAAATAAAATAATAATAGCATTACATATTACAAAATTTTAAATGTCAGAGCATTGCTTGTTACTGGCTAAAGGGGTGTTAAACACATAATAAGTTGAACTTTAAAAAATATAAATCAAAATTAAACTTAGCCGGTATAAGCTAGGTAAGATCTGACGGTTTTCGTGAAATATTTCATCAAAATAAAATATTTTCATCAGTCAAAGGCAATTTAATCTTGGGGATTTGTGGGGGGGGGGGGGGGGCGTGGGCGGCGGGGAGCAGGATGTTTATTAAAAAAAAAATATTATTATCTTCACAATGATAATGTAGTTTTTAGGTTTTCATTACAAATATTTTTAGTAACAAATGTAATATACTCAATTATTACTACTTCTACTACTACTACTACTACTACTACTACTACTACTACTACTATTACTACTACTAGTCTTAGGATTAGCCTCTTTTTTAAATGTTAAACAGGAATTATCCAACCAAGAACAAAAAGAGGGTGTTTCGGTCTGAAATTATTATTATTTAAAAAAAAAAAAAAAAAATTTTTTTTTTTTTTTTGGTTGACGACAGAGCACATTGGCGTATTAATCATCGGCTATTGTTAAGTGTGAGCCAGCCTCCAACAGGTTTTGAACCACAGTCTTCAGCTTGAGAGTCTAAAGTCCTACAACTGGACCACTGAGACTCACCTAATATGAGTGATAACCCTCAACATTTTTAACCAATCACAGTGCGGGTAACACTGACGCCTGACTATATTTGCCGTCGTGTGTTTGGTAAATTTATGTGGATCGTTATCGATAGCTTGGTAGATAATAATGAGCTTATTCACACGCTCCTTCCCGATCGAAACAACACCAAGCATCCCAGAACACAGCTTGCATTTTTATTACACCTTGCAGTAACAATCAAATTTATCTTTCAATCTTAATTTTTGCGACACTCTTGTTTCCAGCGGAGAACCGAAGGCATCTTCTGTCTGCCAAATGATATGAGTTGTAGTGTTTGTTCGTTTATTGCTACATACTGCAATTTAAAATCCGTTAAAATCGAGCCACGCGTGTCCCTTCTATAAACGAACCAACATTAACCGCTTCAACAATGTGAGAACGTTAATAGGTTCACAGTGCACGTTTATTAACGAGAGACTCCGAGAACAACCGAATATTAACGATTCTATGAATGAGAGAACGCTAAATAGGCCAACAATGCACGTATATGAACGAGAGACACCTCCGACAATTACCGAACATTAACGATTCAAAGAATGAGAGAACGTTAATAAGTTGACAATGCACGGACATTAACGAAATATACCCCCGACAATGGTCGAATATTAACCATCGCCACAAAGCCTGGTCCTTAGCGACCCAGTATCGACCTTGGTAATAAAATATCAGTTAATGAAATGGGTATGGGTTATTATCTTTGAAATCAGCATCACGTGGCGATGTATTTCTCCGTGCCCCATTATAGACTTGTCATTGTACGAACTCCGTTGATAATGTATGTCCGTCACATTGTGGTTTAAAGGAAATAAATTACAATATGCTTCCAGGTAAATGAATTTTCGTGAAGGTTCGCTAAAGAAACACACCTTCTGTACTAACCCTGCTGAATATTTTTTTACATATCTATCATAAGGTTGATTTACGTGTTTTTGTGCTTGTATCCAACTTTGAACACAACTCAGCTTTCTGAATTGTCTGTCCAGGACATATGGTAGTGTTAGTAGGAGAGACCAAACCCGCTACCGCCACACACTGTGGTTACTCTTATCGATAAGGTTCTCTCTCTATATATATATATATATATATCTATCTCTCTTTCTCTGTTTATTTTTCTCTCTCTCTCTCTCTCTCTCTTTCTCTCTCTCTCTCTCTCTTTCTCTTTCTCTCTCTCTCTCTCTCTCTCTCTCTATGATTGTATGTCTGTCTGTCTTCATCTGCCTGCCCTCTCTCCTCTACAATTCCCACCCATCTAAATAAAGGCTTAAGACTAATACTGTCAGATGCGATGGCTGACAATCGTTAGGTTCATTAGCAGACATTCTATTACAGGTATACGTAATCCCATAATGCATTACCCACACTAAACAGTTCCACAAGGGTCACGTGGTCGTCCCTACGTTAGCCAGTTAATCGAAAGGACAGGTTACATCGATGTTTGACGTAACACCAACCACACTGTCAGTTTGGACTATGTGTGGTTTTGGCAACGACTTTGTACGATAAGTAATACTCATTATCAATCAGGGATTCCAGGTGTGGGATGTAGTTCAAATGTGAAGCTGTCGGTCGTCGGATCGATCCTTCTCAGTGGACCCATTTGCAGTTTGGGCTATTTTCCGTTCCAACAAATAGTCCACAACTGGTTCATCAAAGGCTTCGTTAAATAAAAACAAACTTTACTTTACTTTTCCAATCAGGGATTCTAGTAACCAGGAGTCAGACTCTAGAAAATGTTTCTACCATGCTTAGATGATCAACTCATGAAATTAAGAAAATGTCCACGGCACAATAAATGATGGGGAGAAATAGTATCCACGGCATTTTCCACGGCAATTTTAGCTTAAAAATACTTTATTTTTAATACAATGAAATAAAAAAAGAATACACACAGAATGAAGTATATTGGGATAGTACCAGATGTACAATCTTTTAAGAAAATAGTATCTTGCGTTTCGCAATTGTGAGTGGACTAGATTTAATCAAAAGTAGTCAAGCTACAAAACATTAATTAAATAGTAGCTTTTTTTTAAATAATTTTTTATTATAATTTTTTTTATGAATACAAAACAAAAACAACAACAAATAAAAAGAATTTACGAGACCGAGTTTATTTATACACACATAAAAAATTTAAAATAAACTTATTAATACTGAGAAAGGGCTTTCCTTATGTACAAAACATATTCTTATTCCTCTCTTTTTCCTATCTGCTATCCATTATATATGTATATACAATATATTATATATAAATATGTCACTTGTTTATTTATTAAAATATATATTTTTTTATGTACATAATAATATTAAAAGTGTGTTTGTATGCGTGTCTAAAGATATGTTTGTATTACTGTATATATACCTTTGATTTTATTTCTAAAATATATTTAATTTTATTTCTCCCTAACTCCTGTCTGTCTGTCTTTCTCTCTTTCTCCCTCTCTGTCACACTCCTTTTTGTTTTCTTTCTTTCTGTTCCAGAAGTAATTAAATGCCAATATAGTTATGTACAAGTATATTTATTACGTTTGTTTATTGTATATCAGTTTTTATTGTTAGGTAATGATTCAGGGCCCCATCCCTAACATTACCGAAATGCTTCTGGGACAATAAAAGATTTAAAAAAAGAAAAAAAAAACAAGAAAAAGAATACACCTCGAAAATAAATTAGTACGTGAATTAGAATGGTGTCGTTAAACAAAAAATACACACACACATTTTAATCTACTAAGTAGACCCAACCCAGAGTGAGTTCTGAACAGGGTGGTGTTCATTACATCCACCTCCCCACCCCCAGCGGTCCCCAAAAATCATGCTTTATGAAGTCCTGTCTGTACGAAATTGCATATAGCAATACCATGCTGGTAACCTATGTCGAACTAAAAAAAACCTCCCGAAGCCCCCCCAAATATATACTTGTGTTTTCTATTACATGCTAAAAAAGTAGGGTAGGGTAGGGTGTTTATTTGTTTGTTGGTTTTTTGGTGGGGTTTTTTAATTAATAGTATGTGTGATGTAGAATAATTAATGCTTTACTTTTCACAAATGACCATGTTTAGAATTCTTTAGTAATGGTGGTTACTTAATATCTAGTTACAGCGGACATTTCTTCACACTGACAGACAAGATAGCTGAAGCCATGTTGATGTTGTTTCATAGTGGAAGCGGTTTCCCTAAAAAAAAAAAAAAAAAAAAATTACCAAAAGGTACGGAATAAACAACCGGAAACGACCGAAATGGACTGAAAGTACAACAAGTTCAGGGTCGGCAGTTTTTAAGTGGAGGTCGGTCGGGTTACCGGGAACAGAATTGTTTTTGGCCTGATCAGAAAGCCTTTAAAACTTTACAATAACAATTAAAATAATTCAATTCATGAATATTAATAGCATGGCTCATTTCATTAATATTTAGCATGACTGGTTCATGAATATTAATTGACATAACATCAATACTAATAAGCTTGGCCCAATTAATGCAGGTTAATTAGTATGACTAATTCATGAATATTAATTAGCATGATTCAATTCATGAATATTAATTAGCATGACTCAATTCATAAATTTTAAATGTCATGACTCCATTCGTAAATATTGATCTACATGATTCAGTTCAAGAATATTAATTAGCATGACTCTATTCATGAATATTAATTAACATGACTCAATTCATGGATTTTAATTAGCATGGCGCGGTTTGCATGTACTTATTAATCTGACTCGGCCTTCGTGTTCATGGAAGAAGGGTTTATTTATTTTTGGCGTTTTGTAAAACGATTAAGATTTTCCAGAAATAGTTGATATTTTCAGCACCTCTGCATGTCAAACCTGTTCATGTCATTAACAGATTCCAAGAGCACAACACAATACATTTGGCGGGCTGGCGCACGTGCTGTCTTGTGTACATTTTCCCGCGTTTCTACTCGTGTTTGCAAACAGAGAGTGTTGTTGCGGTTTCAGATCAGCAACTCCATATGTCAAACACACTTCGAGTTTACAAGTACCGCTCTCTTGTTTTGGAGAGAGAAGTCTACTGACGTAATCAGACGGGGAAAAGAGTATATGGGGGTGGGGTGGAGTGGAGCCGTGGATCCTACAATCTTTTATACACACACACACACACACACACACACACACACACACACACACACACACTCACGCACACACACACACACACACACACACACACAAACGCTTACGCTCACGCACATACAATCGATTTGACAGACGTTAAACAAAATGTCACACAATTTAATACCAATATAAGTTTTAAAGAATATATTTTTTTAAATTATTACTTAATGCAACCAAATTTCTACAAGCTTCATCGAGTCGATTTTACATAGAACTGTTGACTTTCACTAAACGTTAAAAAACGAATGACCAATACAATTAATTTTGTGACAGTCAAATCTTCCAAAACGACAAATTTCTGCCGGACAGTGTCCATGACCGGCTACTCATTTCCAGCCCTGCAAGTCCAATGCATATATGTACGCTACCCCAATAACCATTGAGGAACATAACTCTAGACTGATGCCGATACTGATACCAAGCCTTTGATACACCAGTGATAAGGGACTGGTTAGAACAGAAATAAACCCAATCAGAGAATAAGTCCATCAAGGGGGGTCGATCCTGCGACCAAAGCTCTTCATGCGAACGCTCTACCGATTGAGTAAGACAATGCAAAAAATGCCAAGCATGGGATGGGATTCGAACTAAATACCTACCAGCCGGAGGGCGAGAGTGGAGATATTTTAACGTGCTTCCATTAGAAAATTGCACGAATTTACGAAACTTAACCTCACCAAGAAACTGTTCCTAAAGGGAGATAATCCAAAGATTTTGGTTTGTAAAGTTTGTTTTACCTAACGAATCCTCTAGAGCACATTGATTTTTATCTTATCATCGGCTATTGGACGTCAATCATATGGTCATTCTGAGATATTTATTTAAGAGGAAACCCGCTGCTGCCATATAGGCTACTCTTTCCGATAAGCAGCAAGAGGATTTTTTTATATACACTGCCCCACAGACAGGACAGCACATACCACGGCCTTTGATGAACCAGTTGTAGACTACTGGTTGGAACGAAAAATAACCCAAACTGCAAATGTGTCCGCCGAGAAGGATCGACCCGACCACCGGTCGCTTCATCGGGGGACACACTACCGTTTGAGCTACATTCCGCTCCAGGGATGAGATGCAATGAAATAAAACCCAGATAATATGTATCTTGTGGAGAGATGATTTCACTTTCAATATATTACAAATCACTGACTAAAATGATGTCAAAGAAAATACCTTATTTTGACATTATGTGTGCATTTTCACCAAAATTAATATCAGAAAATAAATAAATAATATAAAAATAACCATGCCATCTCGATATCGAATAGACCCCGATAGAGACACTTGGCGATATCAGCGTTTTGATTGCAAAACATGTTTTTTTTCCCTTTTAAATAAATAACAAAACCGTGATATCATTCAAAATAATCGCATTTTCCAGAGGTTAAACAAGAGCCAAATCCATAAAAGCTAATTATATGCACATGTAGATTTATTTTGCTGTTTTATCTTTACGTGGAACAGCCTGAAGTGCATTCTCTTTAAACAGTCTATAATCTATCACAAACGCAAATAGATTATTTAAAAATACGCTATACATCTGTTGTAGAAAATGCATACATCTCTACAAAATCCAAAAACTTTTCACTCTGTTTTTAACAATTTATCAGATCTAACACATTAAATTTCAAACACACACGAGGGCTTTATGTTTCATATTATCGCCACTTCTAAGACCGAACATTTTTTTCTCTATTTTTTTACATTCTGGACAGACTAGCCTTCATAGGCGTTACGTAATGATTTTACTAGTTGCCAACGCTCTTTTTGGGTTATTCATGAAGCGTAACAACTAGTCTAGCAAGCAGTCGCTGTTTAGTCGTGAATGCTAGACTGGTGCTCAGTGAGACTGTACAGTTGGAATGTTCCATGTAGCACCACAGTGACTGAAGACGATCTGACACGTCATCAAGTTAACACTATACTTGCACTTACTTAACATGCATCCATTTTTTAATATCTCTATCAAACGTTGAGTAGTATACTCAACACAATCAATTAAGAACCACTAGACATTTTGGTGAGTGTTGGCTGGTCCAGTATTATTTTAATATATTTGTTAATGTTCAGTTACCAAATGTTGGCTAAAAGTAAATTAAAATTCAAGCTTTTTATGATAAGTAAAAAAAGAAGTATTTTGAACTATATTTAAAGAAAAATAACAGGTTCGTAAGAGACGGTGGTGGAGTGGGGGCTGGGGGGGGGGTGGGGGGGAGGCTCTTTCCCACTTTTTTCGCCAGTTTTAATTTTCGGTTTAGACTTGCGGTTTCGAACAACATATTTTTTACACACATAAAAGTTAGCCCCCTACTTTGAAAAATCTGCCACCTACTTTGAATATCTGTTCTACTGGCCTGACCATAAATATATTTGTTGTCTTTAATAAAGTTCAGTTAGTATAGATGTTTCTGCATCTGTGTGCCAGACGACACTGTGACGTGAAATGTAACAAGTAGGTGTTAATAAGGGCACCAATGGAAGTCCAAACACTGTACATACTGATGTCAAAATGCAGTTGATGGTGGTCGTAAATAAAGCACTTGTTTACTCCACAGATCACCTTCACAAAGATTTACAACAGCATCAAGCTCTAATCAGTCGCCTCGTATATATTAGTTCATGTTCGTTTTAATTTACCAGATGAGTAGGAAGGTGCCGAAAAGTGTGTGTGTGTGGGCACAGAGACATATACATATATTTACAATGGAAAATGAATAAATATATGCGAAATATTTAAAAAGTGTGTGTATGTGTGTGTGAACGCGTGTGTGTGTATGTGCGTATGCGATACACACTTTATACCACGCAGTACAGCCGTGATGGGTGACACGTTATATAATATTTATCTCAAACGTTACACACGAGTAGATAAATTTTATCATATTACTATTTGCTGATTACAGAAGATTCAGCCTGGTGTATATATAGCTACATCATCGACGTAAGCAGAATTAAAAATTTCATTTTGAATATTAATAAGAGATTATCAGTCATCCTGTATTCTTCATCATCATCATCATCATAGTCGTCATCATCGTCATCATCATCATCATCATCATCATCGCAACTACCATGACCATCAGTCGGATTTATCATTCGACAGATATTAATAAAACTGCTTTGAACGGATATTAAAATAACATTTCAAGAAACGAGCAGGACGCGCCTCCAAACGAGCCGTCAGTCAACCTCCTTCATCGGACACTTTTGTGTTATTTCTTGTTCCAGCCTGCTGTCCACAACTAGTGTAACAAAGGCCGTGGTATGTGCAGTCCTGTCTACGAGGAAGCGCGTATAAAAGATACCTCTCTAATCGAAGTTACAAACACTGTATATTTGACACTTTAAAGGCATAGTCCCACAGAATTTAAGAGTCTTTGTGATCTAAAATTGATTACGAATGAAACTTAAATGCATTTTTTATATTAGAACTCGTTTTTATATAACGCAAGACATTTTAACTGAACCATAGTATAGAAAATTCCATGTCGAGTCGATAGATTTTCATCAAATTAAAGAAGTTCAAAGTTCAAGATCGGGACTCCTCGTGGGGCGAAATAAATTGGTACGAAATGTTTTTGCAGCTACAAAAATATTCAGAAGTTATAAAATAACGGCTAACGGGGTACTACTCGTCACGTGACTCGAAATATATACATCACACCTTTAAAGGAAGAAAACCGTTATGTTTTTACGATTTATTTGTACGTGAACATAATCCATTATTATTTTTATAAATATTGATAATAAGCGAAATGCAGTGGTTATGTAAATAGTTGAAGTATTTCTATAGACAAATAAAATGTTTATATTTATAATTAATTCTTTGTTTGGAAATAAATTAGGTCAAGGGTCCGTGGAACTATGGGTTTAATAGCCACTGAATAAATAATAATAAAACAATCCTTTCCTTTGAAAGTGGATAAATATCAACAACTAGTTTAGTGGTGTGGACGTCAGCATCAACTGACTGGACAGACCGTATAATATCAACAACTAGTTTAGTGGTGTGGACGTCAGCATCAACTGACTGGACAGACC
>JAULBS010107359.1:0-15427 GCA_032355785.1 Symmetromphalus regularis | reverse complement strand
CAAACATACCTCATATGGTTTCTATTAACACAAAATGTAGAGAAAAGTGTACACGTTTTCATGGAAACATTGTTTTAAGTGTCAAAATGTCACGTCCATCATAAAAATTTAGAATAAAATGCCCCTACTCTAAAATGACCACAATTAAATCTGCCTGAAGGGATAGAGATTGAGTTTGTTTTGTGGTTTTAATATACTGTATTCAATTCCTTAAGGGCAAAAAGATGTTACATTTTATGTTACACATATGGATCCCCCATTCCTTCTACAGAACTTTCTCCATATGCACCTTACAGTCCAAAAATGAACAAGATAAACCAGTATACAGGTGGTGAATATGTACAGAATGTTTAAAATAAAAACTTACTCCTCTTTTGTGCTTCATTTGTGGCTGAAGATTTTCTGTTAAAATAAAACAAAAAATACTTCAAAATAAGTGGTTCAGCTGACTACTTAAAACGTTCCCAACTACTGAGAAAAATATTTCCCTAACTTCTCTATGACTAAGAACAAATTTTCAGTGATGCGAAGAAGTAATTGTATTTAGGAATATTAATGTTTATTAATTAGTATGATTTTAAAAATATTATTTCAGTGGGCACTCATAACCCGGTACATATTTGCAATTTTTCCACTGAGAGAATATCAGCACTGGTATAGTTGGTAGCAGGGCATTTCATCAAGTTCAATAAGCTTGCCTATACTAAATATGACGTCATTATAATTTTGCAAAAGTGCAATTAACATCACTAAAACTAGAAAATGAACTACATATCATCCATAATCTTAAAGGACAACAAATATAAAGAGTAGAATAATTAAAATTCTCGAGGTTAATAAACAGAACATCAAACTTGTTACCATTTATTTTCTAATTTATTTCCCTCATGAAATAATTTTCCAGTGTCACATGGTTGTTTACCCCCGAAACATCAAATGATTACATTCTATTTCACACATTCCTCTAAAGATGAGAAATATAGCTAATTGTTAAAAATAGTTCAGCCATTTATTTAATACCTACCTTTTTTCTTGTAATTTCTTATTATCCTCATTATCATGCTGAAGTAAAGAAGATAACCAAAAGTAAATAAACAAGATTATTATTTAAAAGAAACAAACATGTAAGAAATGATCTATCAAAAATAAACCTTCACTTATCTGCTGGATAAGTACCAACCACAATTTACTAGTCCACCAAAATGTCAACTATAACACTTATAGTATATTTCATAACTATGGACATGTGTTTTTGTGTATTAATCTTTTATTTAATTTAGACCAAAAAGGAAAACATTTTGTGAGGACAGGAGAAAATCCCATTATTTTTAGGAATGGTCACGAAAATATATTAAAAACTTTAAAGAAATGGGAGCTATTTTTAGAATCTTTCATGAATACTAACCTTTTGGTAGCCATTTTAATAACCATAGCAACCACAAAGTGTAATAAAATCTACATAAAAAAATATTGTAAATCACAAAATGTTAGCAACTTTAAATGTTAGCAAAACAAATGAATTTTATTTAATTTTTTGTTATTGTCCCCAGATAAAAAAAATGTGAAGTCAAGTTTGGGGAGCCTTAAATCTCTGCTTTACAATATGTGCATAAGTTTAACACATAAATAATATAAATACTTACAGATACATATATATAATCAATAACATACTGGTGACATAAAATGTTCAAGAGGTCACCATGTCAAACATCAAAAAAGAATCAATCCAATTTTTTAAAGTTGACTGATCACTTAATTCATTTTGATGTTGAGCAATGTTATTTGTTCAACACTAAATAAACAAGAACTATGTCCTTCAGAACAGTACCAGTCAGTCATAAATAAAGTCAGACTGGGGCGGTATATATTTAACATCATGTAGGACCTGCCAATCTTTATACACTGGCTATGAATTGATAAAATGCAGAACTTAAAAAGTAACTTTATTATTTAATTTAAAATAGATAAAAAATTTGTAATCTTTTTCACTCTACTCAATATTAAAAAGATTTTAATGCCAAAAATAACTGGTCATGTTCATAGATACTAATATTAAATGGGAAAAACAATACAAGTTAGAGTAATAAAAGCATAAAGAAAAAGAATATTCACTTATTAAACAATTTGTCTTTAAACTAAATTATTGCATAAAGAATTAAAAGCACTTACATAAATAGAGGGAGAATTTTTTTTTAAATAACTCACCAAGTCATTTTTTAAATTCAGCATTTCGGCTTTTTTTGTAGGTGTATCTTTCATTACGCCATGTTTGACTTTCTTTGTAGGTGTATCTTTCATTACGCCATGTTCAACTTTCTTTGTAGGTGTATCTTTCATTACGCCATGTTTGACTTTCTTTGTAGGTGTATCTTTCATTACTCCATGTTTGACTTTCTTTGTAGGTGTAGCGTCCATTATGTCATATTTTACTTTCTTTGTAGGTGTACCTTCAATTACGCCCTGTCCGACTTTCTTTGTATGCATATCCTCCATTACTCCACGTTCGACGTTTTTTGAAGGTGTAGCTTCCATTACACCACGTTTTACTTTCTTTGTAGGTGTAGCTTCCATTATGCCACGTTTTACTTTCTTTGTAGGTGTATCTTCCATTATGCCATGTTTTGTACATGGCATTGGACTAGATGAGACAGAAACACGACGACTTCTTAAAGAATATGTGATGTCCTTTGAATCTGGTGAAGCCCTCTTCCTTGAAAGTTCCGACACAACTGCCTCTTGATCCGTAAAAAGGATTTTCTGTGCTGGAGAACTTTTTCTCTGTTTTGGAGAATACTGGCTCCTAGACTTAGAAAGGCTTTTGTTTGGCAAGTCTTGAGATGGAGAATAAATCTCTGTTTCTGGCAAGTCAACACTGTGAGATGGTGAACAAACCTTTGTTTTTGCTGAATCAAGGCTGTGAGATGGTGAAAGAATCTTTGTTTTTGGCGAGCCAAGGTTGTCAGATGGTGAACGAATCTTTATTTTTGCTGAGTTAAGGTTGTCAGATGGTGAATGAATCTTTGTTTTTGCTGAGTCAAGGCTGTCAAATGGTGAACGAATCTTTGTAGGCAAGTCAAGGCTGTGAGACGTTGAATTAATCTTTGTACTTGGAGAATCTTTACGGTGAGACGGAGAACTTATTATTGAAATTTTCTGTTCCACTTTTTGCTTAACACTAGTCTTTGGTGAAGATCTGTCTGAAGTTTGTTCTACATCAGATGCTACATGTGACCACTGGTCAGGTACATTTGGTACTATGGACCTCGTTCTGAGACTAACAGGGGGAGTAAATGTTTCTTCATCCTGTCTTTTGATGAAAGGACTACACTCATCAAAGTTGTCAGCAATGTCATCTAATGAAATACTAGTTAATTTGGAATGAGAGTTTAACACAGAAGTGTTATTTACTGACTGACTGTTGGTGGTATTTGAAATGTTAATTCTGTCCACATTTTTTATCACTGGAGTTCCAATTTCTGAAACATCCTCACTTTGCTTCCTTTTTCTACAAGGAATATCATCATTGTCTTCAACTTCCGACAGACTAGTGCTTCCAAAAATGGTAGAAATTGTTTTTGTAGGCATTTTGAAAAATGATGACGTATCATCTTCATCATCCGTGAAGTCAACTGTTATTGGATTGGAACTTCTACCAAGTGAAGAAACATTCTGAGTTTTTTTCTTGGGAGAAATATTTTCTTGTGGATTTTTACTTTCTAGAATAACTGCTGAATTGTTTACATCCTGATTAACAACTTGTTTAATTGGAGTTGGAGAAGATCTGATGAGCCTCATATCATCCTCATCAGTTGTGAAATTCATTTTGATTGGACTAGATCTTTTGTCACCAGAAGAAACATTTTGTTTTTGTTTTTTACTCTTGGGAGAAAATGTTTCTTGTTTAGGACTAATAATCTTTACTGGAGAGGATTTGATGACAGAGGATTTGATGACGACCTCTTCACATACTTCAATGTCATCATCTTCAGATCCATCAGAGACCAGTGTACTCTTTGTTACAGCGTCATCTGTCATCTGTGGAAAACAACATTTGGAGTTACTTATAATTTTCTGTATATATTTTTTACTGTAAATCACTCTTAATACCCAATGCTGGAAAAATAACAATAAAAATAATTATAATAATATTGTCAAACTATGCTTCAATGACAAAATTCAATATAAGATGGGATTTTTTTTGGTTTGTTTTGTTTAAAGACACCACTAGAGCATATTGATTTATTAATCATCAGCTAATGTAATCAATAGCCACTGGATGTCAAACATTTGGTTATTTTGAAACATGTGAGCCAGCCTCAAACGGGATTTAAACCACAGTCATCAGTTTAAATGTTGGATGTTCTACCACTGGACAACTGAAATTGAGGCTCTCAACATAAGTAGATTACTAGTAAATATATTTGCTGACAATAAATTTTAAAAATTTATTACACACTGGGTTTATAGAATTTTTTTTAAATCCATTAGCCATGGGATCAGTGATTTTCAAAATTCACTAGCCCGACTTAAAAATTCACTAGCCCTATCTCCTAACACTACAAAGTAAAAATAAAACTAAAATCTGACGATCGGATCGACTCGCTACATTTAGGATTTAAAAAAAATATTTTTTTTAAAATGCTCGTCTCTGCACCCTGATTCACTGTATGATTAGTGTCACCGTTTTCAAAAACAAAAGAACAGAATAGATCTATCAGATAGCGACCTACATTGGCAACAAGAGTTTATTTACAACTTTCAACTTTGCCATGTGCGATTATCTCAAACTTTGCAGTTGACTGACTCAATCAGAGTAAGACTAAAAACTGACAATCTAAAGTAAAATAATCATTACCTTCAATGTAATCGGTAACAATGGAAAAATTAATTACTTATAATTGTATTTTTAATGATAAAAGAACAGAAAAGTTAGAAGTGAATGGAAGAAAACAAATCTCTATAGGGAAGTCATTCAGCACTCTTCAGGATATTACGACATCTTGCTGGAAATAGAAATCTTGAATTGCCTTTTTATGCAGATTACGCTAGCGAGTTATTTGACGTGTTCCAGACTAATAATAGTCGGACTTTATCAAAACTAGTATGCTGAGAGCTTTTCGTTGGCAGTTTTTTTCCAGCTTTTTTTTAAAATTCCACTTTCCGTCTGTCTAGTGGAAAGTGATTATTTAGTAGCTCAACCACAAAAACCACGGGCGTTGGGCTATCGTATTCTACAAACACCGATACATTTGTTTTTGAATTTTCTGTAAGGACAGATCCTCACTAAGAAATTGTTATTTCTGTATTCTGAACTGAAACTTAGTATCGCTCATAACATACATCAGTAAGGTCAATTTCATACACTTCAACATCATCAGTGAAGCCATCTGGCAACATGGAGGCTGTGTTCTCTGTCATCTCGCTGATCAGACCCTCAGTCATCTGAGAAAACAGAATCAAAAAGTCAAATAAGACGACTTGATGTCAGTTGCTAAACGAGGGGTGGTTCACAATAACATTTTCCTGTTCATGCAACCCATAAACTTGGGGTGAGGGATTCAAGATCAGAATAAAAATTTAAACTGCTAAATTTTTCCACTGCATATAAAACAAATACTTCCCACAACTAAATTTAATTTATGGAATCTTAATTAACATAAGTTTATCATAATTGTTATTGTTCCACACATAATAAGTAAGAACTGTATCCTTCAGAACAGTACCAGTCAGTCATGAATAAAATCAGACTGGGGCGGTATATATTTAACATCATGTAGGACCTGCCAATCTATAGACTGGCTATGTACCGAAGAAATGCAGAACTTAAAAAGTAATTTAAAACAGATAAAAAAAAAAAAATCTACATTTCATGTACACTAATTTAAGAGCAAGTATTTCTGAAAATTTGTTTTCTTTGTACAAATAAGAAAATTACTGATAATTGTGAAAGAATCCATAACATAATTATTGGGTTCATCTTGACATAACATTAATGAGACAATTCTTTAGGTATGTTGATTAAGACTAACATTCAATATTAACTTAAGCCAGATACTATCTATCTCATGTCCTTCAGAAAAGTACCAATACAGTCAACTTCTTGTCCTTCAGAAACAGTACCAGTCAGTCATGAATAAAATCAGACTGGGGCGGTAATTTGACATCATGTAGGACACATAACAGACATGTAATTATGTCATAAAATACAGAATTTTCCTGAGAAAATGTAATGAAACGAATGACCAAGGACATAAATAAGGACATCCAGAATTTCTATTCGAGAAATAAAATTTCTAATCCAGTTTTAATCAGGGATTTATAATTATTTTTTGTTAGTTTTGTTTAATGGCATTACTAGAGCACATTGATTTATTAATCAGTGGTTATTGGATATGAAACATTTGGAAATTTTGACATGCAGTCAAGTGACAGCCAGACTCTGATGGATTTTGAACCATGTTCTTCAGCTTGAGAGTCTGATGTCCTACCACTGGACTCATTTAGAATTCAAAGTTAATAATAAATAAATATATACGTAAAATGATTAGACATTTGTGTTAATGTGTTAAATGACAATTTTCCTTCACTTGTGCCTTTCAGAAACAGTACCAGTCAGTCATGAATAAAATCAGACTGGGGCGGTAATTTCACATCATCTAGGACATCACAAGAGTTATATGTAAAGTGGAAGTAGTTATAAATTCCTCAATCTAAAGTGCCATGTTATCACAGAAATTTTTAAAATAATAATATATTTGGAGGCGACAACTGGTTGTATTCAGGTTCATATTCCATTTAGTTTAGAGATCAGAAGCAAATTTGGCCAAGATATTACAGAAGAAAATGCCAAACACTTAATGGATTATTTGGTAGAATTTTAAAAATAAATGCTATCCACAACTAATTTTAATATATGGAATCGTAATTAACATAAGTTTACCAAAATTGTTATTGTTCCACATTAAATAAATAAGAACAGTGTCCTTCAGAACAGTACCAGTCAGTCATGAATAAAATCAGACTGGGGCGGTATATATTTAACATCATATAGGACCTTCCAATCTTTGTACACTAACTATGAATTGAGAAAATGCAATTAATTCAAAAACTTTATTTATTTAAAACAGATAATAAAAATTAAATCTTTTTCACTCTATTCAATATTAAAAGGGTTGCAATACCAAAAATAACTGATCATGTTCATAGATATATGGGTTTCATCTCTGAAATTTAAGCTCACAAAAATAAAACATTTAGATTTTCACTTTATTTTTCACAAATTATGACTGCATGTTATGTATCTTGTGTTGTTTTGTTTATCTATTACATTATCGCCAGTGCCTGCAATAGTTTGCAGTGACACACTGATTTGTTTTTAGTTATTTAACGACACCACTAGAGCCCGCTGATTTATTAACCATCAGTTATTGGATGTAAAACATTTGATAATTTTAACACAGTCATGGGTTTTGAATCACAATCTTCAGCATGAGAGTCCAATGTCCTACCACTGAACTACTGACACTCATTGTGATACCGATCATTCTATATGAATGATGCTTAATCCATCAGTGGATGTTATGTTTAGTACCGATTACGGTAGCCCCATGGAAATTTCACATCTCCATAAGTTCGCAAAATTTTTTTTTTAAATTATTTTTTGTGGATACATTTTTATTAACTAAGGAATAAACATTTTTCAAAAGTCATACTACAATCACTTAAATTTAGTTTCTACCAATATTAATAATAAGATAATAATAATGTTGGTATTTTGAACTAGTGCTTTCCTTGGTTGGGGTAGCCAAAATGTGAAACCAACTAGCCTGATCCCAGAAAATGCGATAATACTGCAGTGCAATAGAAATTAAAAATAATTTTGCTATTATGTTTATTTTTCTCTAAATATTCACTGTGCTGTATGTAGTTATTATCTGATCATGTCCTTCAGAAAGAGTACCAGTCAGTCATGAACAAAATCAGACTGGGGCGGTAATATGATCATCACATAGGACATATATTATAGGATATATATATATATATATATTCATTATAATCTAGGTTGGTTATGCAGTGGTTAGTACAATATTAATGTTGTTTATAACAAATGAAAGAATTAGTTTTAACACAAAAGGGAGACAATTATTAAACGTTTCAATTAAACTTAATTTTGGCAATGGAAATACTCTTGATATTAATTTGAGTAAACAATACCTTTGTAGTGGTTTTCCCTTTTCTATCCACATGAAAGGTAGCTTCAGTAGCATTCTCTTCAAGGATTTCAGTAACAGTTGGCTGTGAATAATACAATGTTACAGATCAGTCTCCAGTAAAAGTATGTACAAAAATGAGTTTCCATATTATACCTGACAAAACACTGAATTACTATAACCATACAGATTAAAACATTACAAAAAAAAATGTGTAAAAATGAAACAACAGTTTAAATGCAGTGTCAAATGCACTATATATGCTAAATATGGTCTACAGAAAAAATACAAAGCTGTCAGAATCCAACTCTTCTTGATTGTTATTAAGGCGATGAATATCAGCTTCTCCAGCATCTAACATTTAAGACATAACTTAGTGTTCAAAATATGCCCAGCAATATAAATCACTTTAGTTACTATATGTCTTTGAATGTTAACTGTACTAGTTATTATTTAACGATGTCCTTCAGAAACAGTACCAGTCAGTCACAATGAAATCAGACTGGGGCGGTATATATTCATCATCATGTAGGACATTCACTGCAAACATGCTATGAACAAATTCAGCAGAATTTATCTTTCAATTTCCAAGAACTGATCCAAGACGTCTCTCAGATTTTATGATTATTTAAAAAAAATTAATTGTTTTTCAACATGTCTGGTGGTTTAAATATTTGATTAAAACATTGTCTTGATTCTTAACATAATCTAATGGTTTCAATCCAACCTACTGAGAAAGAAAATACATGTACCACAGTCACAAAGAAATTTTTTATTTCATTTTATTTAAAAACTAATATAAATGTATATTATGTTTGTAACACCACGAAAATGCAACATTTTGCTAATCTCAATCTATTTTGAAAATTTTACAATGTGAGCCAGCCTCTAATAAATTTTGATCCACGGTTTTTAGCTTGAGAATCCTATGTCCTACCAATGGACCACTGAGGCTTACACACATTTGTTTTTCATGTTGATAATAACCTTTGAAGTAGTCTTTTTTCCTTTTCTGTCGACATAAAACGTTGCCTCTGTATCATTTTCCTTCAGGCTCTCAGCAACAGTTGGCTGTGAATGATACAATGTAAATTATCATTCTCAAGTTAAAGTTTGTACAACAATGAGTTTCAATACTTCACCTCACAAATACTGAATTACTATAGACTGTGTTGAGGGTTATATCAATTATTTCTTACGGTGGTCTTTGGATAAGGTTGGTACATTAAGGACACAACATCAAATGATAAAAGTTCTTTATGGGAAATGATGTGGTACCATCATGACCCACAGACTAAAATATTAAGATGAAAATGATAGAACAAGAGTTAGAACTCATTGAGATAAAGGGGAAGAAATGTTTGTTTAATGGTATCATAGCATACTCTTTAATCAAATTGTGTCAAATGCTTAGAATTTGTTACAAAATCTTCACATTATTTAATCAGCAGCTATTAGGTATCAGATATTCGACATGTGCTATGATGTCAACAGATGAAAACATGGGTGTTAGAAGGGAAGTATTTTAATTATAATTAAACATACCACTGTGTTGATATAAGACATTTCAGATGTCGGTAGAGATTTGCTTTCCGATTCTTCTGTCAAAACCTGAAACGAAAAACATTACATTAAAGATCATTTTCACAGACATCTACTGCCACAATTTATATAGCCATTACAATAGTAAAACCAACATTTATATTTTATGCATAACATAACTTTCCAATCAATGTTTAGTCTGCTTTTTATTCATAATGAGTACACAAAATCTTTATTACCTTACAATCTTAAGGGAACACGTTTTAAGAAATCTGACCTCCATCAGTTATTATGAGCAAGCCAAAATTTGAAACAAATCTGCAGTAATTACACATGTTGGCAATGTATTCTGATCACCAGATTTAAAATCAAAAGGCCTGGTTTAAAAAAAAATAATACACAGGGTTGGACATATTCCCAGATAAACTGGAAGTAAAATCATAATTGCCAGTTTGAAATTTAAAAAAACACAGAGAGTCGGCCAAAAAATTATTATTTAATACCTTGCTAAATATATTAAAATGTAAATAAATAAGTATCAACTTAAAATCAATGCAGAATGGATGGAATGACAAAATTACAGATCCAATTTGTGGTGAACAAATTGTTAAAAAATAATTTGGGCGGGATGGGAATACAAAAATAATTAAACGGAATGGAACGTGTTTAATTTGTTTCATGATTGTAGACAATGACTACATAACACACTGTTTAATCATTATTATTTTTTTAATAACTATTACATAACATTTATTTAATACATATTAACTTACATCTAACAATAGGGTGTTAAGCATTTCTGAAGCATCACATAGAAGAAACTGTGTGATCTGTCGACCTTTAAACTTTCTATCATCCGGCATCTGCGCAACACATTCGAGATTCTGAACCCACAACCAATCAAGAAAACCTTGAGGAGCTGGAATATTTCTAGCATTCTGAAATAAAATAGCAATAAAACTGAAGTTCTTAATATTGTAAGCATATTCAATCAAAAACAACAATGAATAATCTTTTCTTCAAAGTTATCAATCATAAAAGTAATTCTAAGCATTGGGAAACAACCTAAGTATATATCGCACTAAATTAATTTTAGTTAACTCTTTTTCAATTATTCACAATTTTACATTCAAGCAATAAAAAGTTAAATCTTTACCTCAAATATTTCTGGAAGTTTATCTTTAAACTTCCCAACACACAAAATGTATCTAAGGTACTGTGCAGAGTCTTTTGAAAGTGGAGGTGTTGTCAGACTCAATCTAAAAGAGTGAAAAACAAGTTTCAGGGGTCTAATTTTAATTTTTAGAGGGCACAGCAAATGTTGCCTTCGGATTAGTAAGAAAACTAAGGGCACCAAGGCAAGTTGGAGGTGCACCAAGGCAAACCTTTCCTTCAAAAGAGGGGCACAATGGCAACTGGTTATAGGACAAGGAAGAAAACTTACATAACAAACCACATAGGGTACTACAGCATTTTTCTTGCTTTGACGTCTGATTTTCGGGGCACTGTGGCAAATAAGAGGGGCACCCACAGTATTTGCCTTCGGTGCTGTGGTGAAATTCGAACCCTGTAGTTTGCCCTCCATGGTCCAATCAATCCAAACAATTTTATCCTAATTTGTATGAAATAAGGAACTTTGGTTTCACTATTGTTGGAGTACCAATCTATTGAGTGTCAAAACCACATAACATTTGCTTCAAACCACGACTGGTCTGACTTTTCAACAGAGCATAATTTAAATTACAACACTCAAGATCACCATTCAGTGGTATGAGGAACAATTTTACACAAATTAAAAAAAAATTTGATTTATAAAATCATTTACAACCTTTGTCTTAACCTGGCATAAAAAGTGCATAAATGATCACTTTTAAATTGGAATCTTTTTTAGAAGCTTTAAGGCAATCAAATCTCTAAGCATGCAATGTAGGAGGTGATTGGGAACTGAGGAGAGTCCAAAGTTTTATGCTAATAACAAACACAGAATAATATAATAAACATGTTCACAGTGGATATATTGTTTTCTAGACACAACATTTATTAAGTTTTTCAGGACATATGTTTATTTTCTTTTAATACATTCATTAGTACTTAACTGTCATTTAAAATAAAATAAACTTTTTTTTTTTTTCCGAAGCATTCATTATTCAGTATTATTAGCATATTCACAATTTAAAATTTCTAAAGTTCCTTTGCATAAACATTACAGGATCTCAGTAGAGATTGTTTAAATGTTAGTACATATATTATATTTTCTCTACAATAATATTTTCAATACCACACATGAACACAATACATGAACACAATACATAAAAATCTGAACATTCAGAGATTGCTATAGGTACCAGTCTGCTCACCAAATGTAACTGAAAATTTTGTCATACTAGTTAAAGAATTATAACCACCAGTCTGATGTCCTATTCCTGACCAAAAAAATGTCAATTTTGTTTTGGTTAAACTGGATGATCATTTGATATAAAGTTTACAATATAAAAATATAAATAACAGAGCTTCGTTTTTTAGGTGCATGATACCTTGCGCAGGTCATTTATTTTGTGAAGAGAACGAAAAATAGCACACCTCATTTTAATCTGAAATACAAATGTTCTGATTTTTATGTATTACTTGTGAAACAATTATTGCAGTTTTATAGTAGTACTGAGGAATAACAGCAGACAACCAACTAATCGATTGTGCTGACAAGTTGTCATTCCCATCCACAGTTTTGTATCACCAACAGATGGCGCAGTGTATCAATAAAATTCAAATACTGAGCAGCTCTACTTTACCAGTGTTATTCCATGGCTGCAAATAACACACTGTCCCCGTGACAGTATAAATCCCTATTCAACACCCTCCCCCCTGCTTCCCTCACAAGGTAAGTGACTCCCCTCCTTAACTATTTTAGGTGAGTGATTTTTCACTCACCTTCCCTCCACAAAAGAGAAGCTCTGAAATAATAGTTCTTTATGCTCAGAGACTAGTAGAAATTTAGGTGGTCCAATACATTTCTGTTGATACTATGGTTTACTTCACTTGACAGCTGCACTACGATTTTGGCCTCATGTGCTATGAACAGGGAGTTTGCTAAACCAAGCTGGCGGGCCACAAATGCATTTGTTTTACTGATAATTGGGCCTCAATTGTAATGAAAATTGTTCATTATTATTATTTATATAAATTAATAAAACAGTTTATTTATTGTCAATAAAACATTTTTTTTGTATTGTATTGTGTTATTTATATTGTGTTTTATTTGTATAAAACAAATAACACGATCAAGCGATGAACCACCAGTTTTTTTCGTGGCCTAGCACCCATTCTTTTCAACAAGCAATTAGGACCTCAGCTGGTCTAAATATATCAACCAATGAGCATTCAGTCTGAAAGGGAATCCTTTCTGGATCACGTCATACTAGTGAAAATAGGGTCAGATGTGTTTTTAAAAAAAAGAAAAATTGAAAATTTCCTGTAGAGAAATATAAGTATGCTTATATCATTGTAGGCATTATGAAAATGAATATCTTTTGAACAGATATAAATGAGTTTTAGATAAAAATATTGTTTGGTTGAAGTCGTATTTGTAGAGTTTGTGAACCGATGAAAACCCAAGCTGCAAACCTATAATTAAAGCATAACCTTCAGTGGAAACCTGCAATCAGCTGGCTATGCACAATTTGTACCATCTCACCATATGATGTGCCAAATGAATGTGCAGTTTGCAATCAGTGGACGAAGCTGTATGAAAAACACGTAAAGATAAAAACTGCTGACTTTGAAAATCAACCTTATTGTGTACCAAAAACCCTCTAAGTTTTTGACATTGCACATTATAACACTGAAATGCCCGATAAAAATGCCACAAACCGTTTCTCAACAAAACACATCCATCTTGATCCTGATGTTGAAGTTTATTTGTTATTGAAGAAAATGGCAATGTCATCTGTTGAATACAAACAGTGTATTAAAGAAATTGTGCCATCAGATGTAGCTCAGAAGAGAAGACAGAGGAAATGCAGTTGAAGTTAACTTCACAAATAAAAATAACTGAGGAATTAAAAAATAAACTTTCAAAGTTTACACCAAGATATGCCAACAAGAGGGAAAAAAGAAGAGAATCTAAAATTTATAAACAGAAAGAAGAGCTTCTAAACTCTGAACTGATCAGCTATTTAATGAGCAACTTGTGAAAACTAAACTGGAAGTTAAAAGTTCGTACGTGTATCAAATAAACAGCAAATGCTCTGAAGAGACCTTACCAATACAGAGTAGAATGGAGGAAACTGAAAGTGATCAACAGTTCTAATGTTGAAAGGACAGGCTCACTTTTGACACAAGTTTCTCAACTTGGGTTAAAAAATGCAGAACTCAAGTACAAACTAAATATCCTTACGGAAGATTCCATGGTTCAGACATATGACAACAAAAAGTACCTGGATGATGTGCGAGAAACATACTGGGAATTGCTAGCTAGTGGTGTCAGTATAGACAACTGTGAAAAAGTTATACAGACTGTTGCAGAATAGCTGTGCAAGAAACAAATTGGGAGGCTACCAAAGAAAACGTGCACCAGTATTTTGCAAACAGAGGCAGTGATTGTATCATAAGGACAAGTACCTGAGGTTATGTTAGATTCCAGCAGAAACCATACATTACACACTAATGGTACAAAAAGACGTTTCCGAGAATATGCTGGGTACCAGGTATCCACTGGTGACGGTTGCAGCTATTCCATGGGCTTGCAAGAGCTAACAACAGGTGATACAGAAAGTTTTCTGGCAGGCAGCTTAACAACATTACACAAATTAGCTGAGGCAGTTAGCTCAACAGAAGTTGGAAATATTGATATTTACGCCCAGCTGCTAACATCCATTAAAAACATCATGACAGACAGACATGTTGTAAACAAAAAAGTCAAAAAGCTTCTTGGAGAATGAAGAAGTCAGGGAAGATATACTGGCGAAGATTGTAAATGGCTGGTATAGTTTAGCAGCTAATGAAAAGAAGAATTTGTCAGAAATTCATGGACTTTACTGTGGACTTCATGTTCTAATTAATATGGCATCATCGGCAAAAAATGTTATGGGTTGCAGCCACGATCTGATGTACCAGTGCTGTAAAGGTCTCACAGAAATTGGGTGCGCTAAATCCGGATGTGGTGGTGAATTCAGAGCTTTTCTTGAAGCCAAAAATAGGAAATGTAAACTCATCACATTCATTGGCTATCGGTTTTATGTTCTCTTCATTAATGGTGCTGGTGTTTATTATCACTGGAGTGATATGTTTTTTCTTCAATGATGGCTACTGTGGGCAAAAGAATAAACCTCTACAAGCAAAGTCTTCTTAATGGTGAGCCCATATTCACGGTATGGGGTCGTTTCGCCCGTTAGTGGGTCGTTTTGCCCGTTAGCGGGTCGTTTCGCCCCTGTTGGCGGGTCGTTTCGCCCCTGTTGGCGGGTCATTCGCCCGTTAGTGGGTCGTTTCGCCCATTTTACTGAGTCGAGTCGCCCCATCATCAGGAAATATATGTTTGTTTTGTAATACATTATATTCAGCTTACTGGTTGTTTGTTATGAATCAATTTCATTTGGATTGCGATATTGAGAAGACCATTTATACAATTACAACATATACAATTAATGTCACACATCTTACTCACAATAGACTTCTAAATG
>JAULBS010107348.1:0-15428 GCA_032355785.1 Symmetromphalus regularis | reverse complement strand
CACCCCCCCACCCATTTTAATTTTAAGAGTGGGTTGATCCATAACGCGAATTACAGATGTAACATGTTTCGCAAAATAATACAAATTCGTAATATAAGATTGGTAGAATATATATATATACTGGCCCAGGGGACTAGCGTCAGTAAGTTTTTACTCGCCCCACCCCCCAGCGAGGGTTAATTTCTATCCATGGCCCTCTATATCAGTTTGAGTAATAATTTTAAAACTTCATGTGCATCTACTTAATTATATATTATATTTCAATATTTACTGTGCAAAATGTTTCTGTTATTCGATTGTACAGAATATGTTCTATGTCTTAACTGGTCATCCTAATATTGTAAAATTGCATGTGTAATAAAATCAATGTAATGCCTAAAATTAGTATTTTGTTCTGAACTTGCATATGTTCTAACTCATCATAGTCTGTTTATGCTATTTGGAACATGATGTTTTGTCGATTACTTTTGTTTGCGTGAACAAAGGCGAAAAAAGAATTAGTTTCGGAAATAGTAAAATAAAGTCCTATGTTCCAGTTTTTATTTCATTATTTTATTAAATAATTATTTAAAATATTACTCTTGACTGGTACGGTAAAAATGAAAATGTTCCACTACGATAATGTAAGATGTAAGACGCGTTTATTACAAGGTCGGGTAACTACCCATTTTAACATATCGGTCATTACCGGTAATATTCGGTTCTCGTTCGTCGTTTTTGCTTTTATAAATAAATCTTTGCAAATAACACATTAATATAAATTATGATCAATATATTTATAAAATAATAACCGCGTACTATAAAAATACATTATACAAATAATTACCTAACACCCCTACTTTTTATGGATTTGTTTGACGTTTGCAGAAAATCAAACATGGCGCTCAAAATAAGCTCGCTAAGAATTTCGAAAACCATACTTTTGACTGCTCTTCAAACAATACAGAATCAATGGTCACAGCAATCTAGACAAAAAAAGGACATTTTTTTAAATATCGAAATATATCAACATCAATGAGATAAGTTATATATTTTGTTTTTATTCGTAAAAATCCATGACCCAAGTACCGTGAACAGACTATAGATCGATGCTGGTGTCTTATGAAGACCACGAGTAGCATATATCGTATGTTTCACAACTAATACAGTGGCTGATCTTGGTGGCCCCGGCCCCCTTAAATTTTGCGATTTAAATAACATTGTTTTTAATTATGATTATTATTAACGTTAACGAATCTGAGGAATTATATTATTGCTCCCCAACCCAAATGGATTTTCTTTTTCCGCCACTGTAATAGTCGTTAACTACATATTGTAATGGGATGTCGTTAAACAACATTTAATCTTTTATTATGTTATTTGATTGTTTTGCCATCAATGTAAAGTTTATGTCCCCAGTCGTTATAGGTATTTTTGCTATCATTCGCTGTGTGAATATGCAGGGGAATTAACTCTTGAAGACAAATTCCACTACGGATTTACTCATTTCCCTGACAATAAAATTAAAATCTTGCACTTTAAATGGTATTCAAACCCTACAATTATATTCGCATAGACACGTTTGCTGCAGTTGTGTATATGTACCAAAGAAAAGTTTGTTTTATTTAACGACGCCTCTAGAGCACATTGATCTTTATCTTTTCATCGGATATTGGACGTCATACATACTCTTTCCTATAAGCAGCAAGGGGTCTTTTATATGCGCTGTCCCACAGAGAGGACAGCATATGCCACGGTCTTTGATGAACCAGTTGTGGACCACTGGCTGGAACGGGAAATAGCCCAAAACTGCAAATGGGTCCACTGAGAAGGATCGATCCGACGACCGACCGATTCACATGCGGACACGCTATCGTTTGAATAGATGTGGAGAACAGATTCTAATTGTTTCATAAGATTATTTTTTGTTTAAGTTTGATTTATTAATTTTGACACGTAAAGTGCGATCCAGACTCCAACGGGTTTTGAACCACTGTATTCAGCTTAAGGGTCCGATGTCTTACCTCTGGTCCACAGAGGCTCACTTTTTTCACAAGGATTTATTGTTCCTATATCAAACTGACATTGTACTTCATCGTAATGTACTGATTAGTATTCACGCGTCAAGTGCCTTCCTTGTCCATCCTCACAACGTCAGAGGACACTCCGAGTCCGTAGGAACCCTGACGAATATAGTTCATAAAAACCCGGGTTGTTTAGTAAGCCATCTATACAAAAACATTTTTGGTGATATGTTTAAAATTATTATCCATTCAGATAAGTTTTTATACGCCAGATCGGCAACTGTCATTTTCTTGTGAAAATACCAAACACTTCGTGAAGTTGCTTTTTCACAGTGAAACTATCGTTGAATACAACGCGCCGGTTCTTTGGTAACAAGTACTTACAAAGAAAGGAACTGTCATTATTTTGCATTTTTGGTATTACCTTTGAAACTGACGTTTCTGATAACCGCTGTATTTCCGTTCAGTTTCCCTCTCTTCCACGTTTCATTATTTACATCGATAAGGTGAAGACCGATGCACTGAAAGCCGAATTGTGATCTTCTCATGATGCGAAGCATCCAATCAAAAAATGTTTTCTCGGTCCGTGTTTTTATGAACTATATTTGTTCGGGTTCCCACGGACTCGAATGTCCCCTGACGTTGTGAAGATGGACAAGGCAGGCACTTGACGTTGTGAGGATGGACAAGACAGGCACTTGACGTTGTGAGGATGGACAAGACGGGCACTTGTCGTAATGAACGAACCATATGAGGTGAACACAAAAGATAACAAGCATTTGTTTACAAATACATATTTAATGTAAGACTTGATAATGACAAGCGTTTACACAGGAACTCTACCCATGTACGCTGTAAATACAAGCAAGTCAAAATAAATATTAAATTAGGAAAAAAAAATAACTATCCGTTATTAGAGACTAATTTCAACGAACAAATATATACAAAATGGCCGCATCATCTCCGCGATGGGTTTTGTTTCGTCAAAAAACGACCTGTACATTTCAAGAAAGCAAATAATCCTTTTCCTTTACTCATCTAAAGGCCGGAATACACATGTAAGAGAAGCTATACAATCAGATAAGTTTTACGCAGGGGTTTACTTCGCTTTTATAAGAGAGGGGTCCCTGGGACTGACCTGTTTCTTCTCTCACGTCCCAAACTAAAACCGAATGGTCTTCAATTTAGTCAAGAGTTGTAGAAAACAGGTTTTGCGTTAAGAAATTTTTTTATTCTGTCTTAATTTTTATTTGTTTTATATTGAATAAATTAATTCTTTTTATGGCACTAAAATGTCCCAGTACACCCTCCATGCCATCCCCTACTGTTTGGATAATGACTGAGTCGATTATATAACCAAAACAGTTTTGATATTTTAATGCTGACCCATGGGATGCAGTGTATCTGATTTTGGGGGTCCAGATGACATTCTATTGCGTCCTTTATGCATGTTTTGCGAGTCCGGTAAATCCGCAGCGTGATAAATATCGTCAATATAACTTCGCTCAGGTTAACTCAGATCAGTAAATGTGTATCCAAGCCTTTAGTATCCAATCTCGTAAAATATTACTACATATACAATTAACCATGCAATGTCACTGAGAGACTTGATTCTGAGAAAATATTAATTTCGTCACCCCAGGCTGAATAGTAAAATAGGTAACCAGTCCCTGATCGTCTCCTAGCCCAGCCCATTCAACATCCCCGCCCGTCCTCACATAACCTTAAAATTGTACAAACCCATGACCAGACATAGACGACCCAACTCGCAGAACCTACTCACCTGAACTACTCTCCACTCGCGGGTGCAGGATTTCTGAAGGATGGGTGGAGGATCGGGGGTCCAAATGGGATGGGTGAATAGGACGAGGAAAATGGTTAATATTCAAGTCCTTGCACTCGGTAAAAAAATTTTAATCTAGAATAAGGGGTGCTGGACCCCACCCCCAGCCCCCTCTGAATCCGCTACTGTGCTCCGTGGAATAATTCTGGACGGCAAGGATCTAAATAAGATTTAACTATGGCCCGTAGTTAACTTTTGAAATAGTTTATGTTGTGATGTGTACAAATACGACCTGCTTGGAACAGATGACTATTACAATTGGTTTGATTCCCTTAACATGGGCAGAACTAACGTCATGTTAATTACGCTAATTTATTTTACTTTCATGAAAAGCGTAAAGGCTACGAACTGTGTGTAACAGATTTTTGTTGAAAATGAAAAAAATAAATACCTTTTTCTGCCAAAATTATGAGATAATTAGAATCGATTATCATATAATTGTCTTGAGATTATCTTTTAATTATTCCTCTTGACATACGACTTGCGATTTGTTTGACTTTAGCAGGCAAATTTCAGTTAAATGTTCACCTACTAGATCGAAAAAATGGACTGCTTTTCATTTTTCGCAGACCGCTACTACCAAATATGCTTGAAACTAGTAAAGTAGGTACCCAGACCTAGAACCCCCAAACATTTCTGATGCCCCTAAAACCAATTATTCAGTGGTGGTACGAGCATTTCCTCTTGAGTTGGACGATATTCTAGTATTTGTAAAAATAGCGATCTTGCTTATTCCCGATCCCAACCTAACCCACAACTATTTGCAATGAGCCATGCAATGGCACTACAAGGAAATTTGCGTTTAGCACTACAAGGATTATTACATAGGCGGTTATAGGGATTTTGAGTTTGTCGAAAATAGTATTAAGAAATTTAATAATCAAAGAATGGAGACAAAAGTTACAATCCAAATATAATCGTTAAAAAACAACAATGTAGACAAAGATGGTGACCTGATCCTAGCCTTCCTTGCAGAACCCACTGTGAACCATTCGTTTATTTATTTAACGACCCCTCAGCACAAAATTAAACATCGGCTATTGGGGGCATAAGCCATTCAGCGACATTGCAAAGGTTCTCTGCACAATAGCGATGCTAAACGTTTACCAGTTGCTCTACAAACTTAGATTACCACACCCAAAGACCATCACCCCAAGCGGACAACACCCATCTCGCCATTTGTCTTTGGGCACAGCTAGTCATCGTTTCAGATATTATTTAATGGTCAAACTTTGATTAACAACACGTTTCAGCACTTACTAAGAAAACTGCACATACTGACGTCATAAACTAGAAACAATAATCTATTAAATGACACAGATATTAAATATATATTACATACATCACAGAAATTTTGATTACGCGAGCTGAATGCGGACGTGAACACACAGCTTCTCATCTAACGTCGACACTGGAACTGAAGTACCACATAAACGTACATTTCTTTTCTATTGTCGACATAGGAGCTGAATGTCAGAACATGTTGTATCGACTTTCAACTGTAAACACTGGAACTGAATGTCGATATACAAATGTACATTTATTTTTTACTGTCGACATAGGAGCTGAATGTCAGAACATGTTGTATCGACTTTCAACTGTAAACACTGGAACTGAATGTCCACATATGAACAGTAAACTTTCATCTGTAAACATTAGAAATGAATGTCGACATACAAATTTACATTTCTTTTCTACTGTCGACATAGGAACATGTTGTATCGACTTTCGACTGTAAACACTGGAACTGAATGTCCACATATGAACAGTAAACTTTCATCTGTAAACACTAGAACTGAATGTTCGCATATGAAGTCAACTGATGTAAAATTTAAAATGCTTCGACTATCGATATGACAGTAGAATGTCCAGTCATGTTACTTGCTATCTTTCTATCTGTCGACATTGCATTACTGTCAACCTTCTTTGTTGTCAACACGGTTCTTGTCCATATGTGAACTGTCAACCTTCTTTGTTGTCAACTCGATTCCGGTCCATATGTGAACTGACAACCTTCTTTGTTGTCAACACGGTTCCTGTCCATATGTGAACTGTCAACCTTCTTTGTTGTCAACTCGATTCCTGTCCATATGGATTCCGGTCCATATGTGAACTGACAACCTTCTTTTTTGTCAACACGGTTCCTTCCATATGTGAACTGTCAACCTTCTTTGTTGTCAACACGGTTCCTTCCATATGTGAACTGTCAACCTTCTTTGTTGTCAACACGATTCCTGTCCATATGTGAACTGTCAACCTTCTTTGTTGTCAACACGGTTCCTGTCCATATGTGAACTGTCAACGTTCTTTGTTGTCAACTCAATTTCTGTCCAAATGTGAACTGACAACCTTCTTTGTTGTCAACACGGTTCCTGTCCATGTGAACTGTCAACCTTCTTTGTTGTCAACTCAATTCCTGTCCAAATGTGAACTGACAACCTTCTTTGTTGTCAACACGGTTCCTGTCCATATGTGAAATGTCAACCTTCTTTGTTGTCAACACGGTTCCTGTCCATATGTGAACTGTCAACGTTCTTTGTTGTCAACTCGATTCCTGTCCATATGTGAACTGTCAACCTTCTTTGTTGTCCATATGTGAAGTGTTAACTTTCTCTCCGTTGTAAACACAGGAGATATCCTCATATGTAAACTGTCAACGTTATTTCTGTTGTCATTAACGGAGCTGTCCACATATACTTCTCTTGCAGAGACTGGGTCTGAATATCCACATATCTAAACTGTTAAGCTTCTTTTGTTCTGCTGATACAAAATACTAAACGAATGTTAAAGAATTCGTCATTCAAATCCGGTGTTCAGTTCCACATAATTTATGCTTTTCAAAACTTGTTTTTTTTCTTCATAGTATTCAAAATATGAATAGATTCGTCTGTTCAAACAGTCCATACGATAAGATTAGACTACGAGTTTTTTGTTTGTTTGTTTGTTTTACAATATTTTTAGGCCAAACAAAACAATACACTTGGTTCGGGTCACATGATTGATGAAAATTAGGTAGGTAGGTAGGTAGGTAGGTAGGTAGGAAGGTAGGTATGTAGGTATGTAGGTAGGTAGGCATAACTTCTTTCTTTCTATTTTCTAAAGGTTAATTTCTGAACTGTTCCTGGGACAAATGTGGGACACTATGACTGGACAAATATTTTAACAGCCGCTAACTGCCGATAAAATGTTATGGGGTTGGCGATTTTGACGGAGTATGATCTGAGTCTGTAGCGTACATTTGTTTTTCTCACCTTTATAAAATTGTCTGTAGTCGCATTTTACGGGTTCTGAAAAATACGGTCGGTCGGGTGATCCGAACCATGGGTATTTTTCTTTTTGTACTTACTGATACAAGCATTTTAAATTTCCCCCCAACCACGAGGTTAAGGTCAAAAGTTTAACTTGATATTGCGAGAAAGATGTTTTGAAGCACGTCTCTTCTGGTTACTATTTCTTATAACAAAAAATAAAAATAAAAGTGTTGACTGTAGATTTGCTTATTTATTTAACGCCACCCCCCACCCCCTCCCCGACCCCCACCATATAGGAAACATGCTATTGAGGTGTAGATTGCAGCAGCATATTATTTTAACACTATTGATTTGCTACATATGCTTTAAATGTTAAATTATTGGACGTCCCACACATATTAATTTTAAAATAAAAATCCCTACCTGCCGACCCTATTTTTTTTTAGCATGTAACAGGAAACACAGGTATTTTTTTTTTTGGCCTAAATAATCCTAAACGTTTATATTCTTTTCTTATGTAATCCGTATCAGTTGAGTGTTTTCATTTAATAAATTGCTAATATACTAAAAGGAGGTAGCCATATGTTTGGTGTACTTTTATTCATTAGTAGACTTCTATAATAACTTTGATACAACTCCAGGTACGGCAGAATGGGGCTTTAACCACTCCCCCTCGTCCCAATAATTTTAAATCAAACGTAACCTCAGTATCCACTTGAAATTCGGTGCTTCGAGCCTAGATCCTTTAGCCCCGACCCCCAATGTTTCTGTTAGCCCCAATATTCACTTGTTTCCGCCGTGCCTCAAAATTGTTAGGGGTCATCCATATTTTTTTCATAATTTTTACGAGCTTACAAAACGTACTTTGGGGGGAGGGGATTAAAGGAACATGTAGGCTTTTCAGAATAATTTTTTAAAATGACAATAATACTATTTCGAATTCATCTTTTTTTCAGTTTGTACGCTTTTGGAGTTTTGTGGGTGGAGGGTGGAAGGGAGACCGGAAAAAGAGTACGCTCGTCAAAATGATGAAAAAAAATTAACGACCCCTTATATAAACAGTTTTCTTCGTTTTTCTTCTGGAGTCGTATTTCTGGACTGGAAATAATAAAACCTGTTTTGTCAGTTTGATGTCACATGGAATTGGCGAGTTTTGTGAAAACACTCTTTAGTTACGGAAAAACTACTACCATCGTATTCATGTCGTGAAGCAACCTTCCAAATCTCCCAATACCCATCCATTCAACAGAATCAAAGATGTACTTTCTACCCAGCTGTTTTGTTTAGTTTTTTCCTGTTTGAAAAGCTCATTTAATCTTACAATAAGCAAGCGTTGCAGTTGTTTTCAACAATACCGTTGTCACTGAATGGCGTCATTTTAATAAACGAACAATACAGTTGTTGTTAATTGATGTCATTTCAATTAACAAACAAAATAGTTGTCGTTAAGTGACGTCATTTCAATGAACTACAATACAGCTAAGCGACGTCATTTCAATGATTGAACAATTGTTGTCGTTAAATGACGTCATTTCAATGAAAAATAAATTTGTCTAAGTGACGTCATTCTATGTATTAAAAACATAGTTCTTTTAAGTGACGTCATACAGCACCTAGCGTTAAATCATCTGACGTAAAAACCGGATATGAAGATATTTTTGGAGCGTTGTTCAAGGAACATGGAGCATTGTTTTACTCATGAAGAGAGAAGCGAAATTGTACAGCAGATCTGCGTACCAGTGGATACCAGAGACCTGCTCTTTGGTGTCAGAGGGTAAACGTTCTGCTAACCAAGGGACATAACTATATAACTGATGAAGGCCTCTCATGGGCGCGAAAACAAAGTGCGCCAAATTAGCGTCCTTGATGTACGCATAACATGACACAGCAATTCCATCGACAACCACGGAACCCTGGGTTGTGAGAGGAGCGAACACCCCCTTTTCAGTTCTAGCTTTTAAACCCGTCACTCTGGAAAGAGTTACTCGCCCATTCGTGACCGCACTTATGACGTCACTGACATCACCTCCTGTGACGTCACTATCACCAATGACGTCATTGTCACCGACGATGTCACTGTCTGCTAAGAGAAGATATTCACCTTCTTTAATGTCTTCAGCGTACTTGACGCTCACAGAAGAAGAATCTAGATGTGACGAATTCGTTTCCATCGCGTAAATCAGGTGTTTTGGTGTAAGGGTTATCTCCCTTCCACTTTCTGTAGAAATGGTGTAAAAGAGTGCCTTCTCCGATTCGTTTCTGTCGAGAAACGCGATGATTTCGCTAAATACGTGTTGCCCATCTTTGTTGACGCTCAGGACATGTTCGCCAATTACCAAGTCTTCCATAGTTTTTATACCAAAACGCGTAACAATTGTGCTCCAGCTAGGAAAACATCCGCCAATTTTTATTGCCACCGAGGAATCTGAAAAATACAGAGAATAACATTAAATCATAGCATCATATTTAAAGGTTCTGTATCAGTTACAAGTAGCATTTTGCTAATTTTTTATATATACTGAACAGCAAAAGAAATCCAAACATTAATTAAACCATAAAACTCATGCTGCGCACGCTTTACACTTCTCTACACATACTTTCAGTAAGAAAAACAGCCAACGTCAAAATATATAACTTTTATTCAATCATTGCAAATTACATTTGCGTTTCTTTTGCTGTTCAGTATATTTGCGATAAACGCATAATGTCGCAATTAATACACAATAGAAAGGAAAGCACTGTTTGTTTAATGACATCCGGAATATTAAAAAAAAGAATTGATGCTTTATTTACATTAGGCCACACAGGCCTTGAGCACAAAATATATTTACATGCATACATATTTACAAATATATACATTATTACAAATAAAATAAAATAGTACGTAAAACTAATATAATAAATACTTGTAATAAATTAAAAGATATAAACAATCCCTGTAATTAAAAAGATGTCCAGATCAAAATAAACGAAATGGAAAAATAGTGTCCACGGCATTTTCGACGGCAAAAATGTACCAAGTTCTAGCTATCTTTTTAACATTATTTCTCTTGCATTCAGTATTATATGTTAGTTTAAGTTCAATGCACCCCCATATATAATTATAATTTGGAAAACCAAATTTAAACGTTTTCTTCGCGACAAAAATGTACAAAACGTTGTCGCCATGTTCTCGCTATCTTTCTGGCTTTATTTCTCTAGGACCCAGTCATATATGTTAGCATGGTATCTGCTTTAGTAAAATGCACACCCATATATAATCATAATTTGGAAAACTAAATTTAAATGTTTTCTCCGCGACAAAAATGTACAAAACGTTGTCGCCAAGTTCTCGCTATCTTTCTGGCTATATTTCTCTAGGACCCAGTCATATATGTTAGCATGGTATCTGCTTTAGTAAAATGCACACCCATATATAATTATAATTTGGAAAACTGTAAATTTAAACGTTTTCTTCGCGACAAAAATGTACAAAACGTTGTCGCCAAGTTCTTGATATCTTTGGCTATCACCCTATCCGTCATCTAGCTGACATCACTAACACCGTGTGATCCGCTTTGTTAACTACACTATATGGTCCAGGGATACCGCCAAGATAAAAACACAATCTTTGACAACCGCCATCTTAGCACAGCGGCGCGAAAACGCTATGTTGGTGTTTTATCCATTGTGCGTGGCGCTCGACAGTTGACAGTTTTAAAACATTACTGGCAGATCTGTACTGATGAGAGGGAGAAGACAAGAAGAGGACGGGCTGGGGATCTGATGCCGCGGTTTTTCACCATCATTAGAGAACGTCCTCAACAACCGGCGGCGCCAGCTTGATAACAACAAGATATGACATATACAAATAAAGGTGACGTTTCATTTAAAACGTGTAACTGACACTATGCGATAGCGACTCATTTGCATAATGCAAACTGAAAATCACAATCGGCACGTGTTTTAATAGTGGAAGTCACTGACGCCTTCTTCTTCTTCTTCAGCGTTCGATTAGCTTTTCGTACCTTTATACTGGTAACAAAATGATCTGTCAGTCAAGGGTGACAACCCCCTGGAAGAGGGGGCGTGACGCAGTCGGGCGGGGGGGGGGGCTTCCTGGAAGTGGGGCGGACGAAGACGGGGTGGGTGGGGATGATGAATGCATCCTTAATTGTTTTGTTGGGTGTTTTTGAAAATTAAAGATTTTTGAAATCCCTTTACTTACTAAAACCGTCAAACTATAACTGACCGACTGGGTTCTTCGGTATATTTGCGCTAAGACCTCATGGCTAAGTGTTGCATTGGTATCATGATAAAAATACTGGGGAAAATTATTATTTAGTCATTTATTTTCAATTTTTCGAAGCAAAAGATGTGGGGGAGATAATTATATACGCTTAATCATTGTCTAAAACTTGGGGTGGGGGTGTTTGCCGCCCATTCCCTCGGGCTTTACGGCCATGCAGTCAGTTTTAGATATGCTGTATGTCCCCATAGCCTGGTGGTTAGCTCTTCGTTATCTGACCACGTCTGATTTCTCCGTGTTGTGAAGAGAAGACAGTCTTTAATGCATGCTGTTTAAGGATAGACCCACAACAAACTGCAACAATGAAGATTCTCTCTAAATGGGCACGAAGATAACAGTAACCTTCTACTGACGTCTATTTCTGATTATTTCATTTCATATCGAAATAGAAACATAGACATAGGAGCGGGACGTAGCTCAAACGGTAGCGTGTATGCCTGTGAAGCGGTCGGTCATCGGGTCGATCCTTCTCAGCGGAGAGTCGATCCTTTGCAGTTGGGGCTATTTTCCGTTCCAACCAGTGGTCCACAATTGGTTCAATAATGTCTGTGGTATATGTTGTCCTGTCTGTGGAACGGTGCATATAAAAGACCCATTGCTGCTTATCGGAAAGAGTATCCTATGTGGCGGCAGAGGGTTTCCTCTAAATAAATATGTGAGAATGACCATATGTATGACGTCCAATAGCTGATGATAAGATAAAAATCAATGTTCTCTAGAGTCGTCTTTAAATAAAACAAACTTTACTTTTTTCAACATAGATATTTTTGGAGGACTGCCACCATGAGCAACTATGACAGTGCCCCTTTAACACGTTCAGCCAGTAACTAAAAGATAGAAAACATAAGGTGAAGCCCGGAAAGAACTCGTTTACCTTAGGACGTATGTGCAAATGACCCGAAAGCCAAAATGTTCAAATGTGTCGGTATTTTAGAATCTTTGTCTCTATTGACAACTGCTAATGTTTTCGTGACTTTCCGCTGATTTCTCCGAAAAGCATACACGCCAACATCGTAACGAATGCGGAAGGTTCAGCGACACGGCGGAAAGTGGCGGAGATGTCTCTCTGTCGTGCTTACTCCAACCTGGATGAGGCTTAGGACAAGACCCAGGGAACGTGTGCGATGTTTGCAGCGTTTTCTTCAAGTGGACAAAAAGCAAAGTTGAAAGTCAAAGGTCATGATGTCATTAAACTGAAAATCTGTTCTTTCTTCTTTTTTTTCTTCTTTTTTTTCAAATTCGATCTATCTAATTGCTGACTTTTTAAAAACTGCTATTTTGTTTTTATTGAATGCAACACTTGAAAATACTTTATTTTAAAAATAAATAAAAATAATTAAAACAAATAATAATAAAGAATAATAAGAAGAATCCAACACTTTAAAGGCATAGTCCCGCGGAATTTAAGGGGCTTTGTGTTCTAAATATTGATTAAGAATGAAACTTACATGCATTTGTTATACTAGAGCTTTTTTTCATATCACGCAAGATATTTTAACTAAACCATGATATAGGGAATTCCATGTCGAGTCGATCGATTTTTTTCACATTTATAAATTTCAAATTTCAAGATAGGAACTTGGTAAATTGAAATGTTTTTGCAGCTTCAAAAATATTCAGAAGTTTTAAAATAACGGCTAACGTGAATCGAAATATATACGTCACACCTTCAATGGAAAAAAAAACGTTATTTGTTTTCTATTTATTTGTCCGTGAGCATAATACATAATTATTTCTAAAATATTGATAATAAGCGAGATGCGGTGATTATGTAAGTAGCTGAATGAAGTATTTCTATGGACAAATCAAATGTTTATATTTAAAATCAAGTCTTTGTTTGGAAATTAATTAGATCAAAGAGTATGCGTTTAAGATAAAACTAGTCTAGCGAGCATTCTCTGGCTATGTAAGGCTGTTTGGCCTAATGACCAGTATATGTAATTAGGCTCAACTAATATACACACATAAAGTTTTTTTTCACAAAACTACATGTCCGTGTGATGCCAAGTTAAAAAACAAACCAACAAAAAGAAAAAATATGGTACATAATGCATGCATGATAGTCTTGCGTTGTTTAAGGGATATAATGCGAATATACTAATGAGTAACAGTACATCAAATATGCAATTTACATGGTTATTTTTTATTAAAATGGTGGACTTAGTGACTTTAATGAAAACTCTTTCAGGTAATGTTTAAAAAGGCCATCTTTGAAAGTTGTGCTTTGGTTCAGGTAGCTTTTATTTAAGGGGTAAAATACACAGTGGTGGAAGATATTTCTTGCCTTTTAGATTAGGTCTGAGTTAAATTTATTTGATTGAACATGTTCTATTTATCTTCGTACTCATTATTAATTGACACCAATACCTTTTATATCTCGAATATGGCTTAAGATTGAAACAACAAAACACATGATACTTTAAAAAAAAAATTATTATTATTATTTCAATGATAAATGCAATATAACTATTTCATATAACGAATATCGCGAAAGATTTGAATATCTCCATTAGACATACCTTGGCGAAGAAGAATGGACCCGGACCATACATGTTATCTTGCATTTCAAAATACAGAAACTTTCTTTCTTGATGGCCTGATAAATAACAAACCGTTTTGGTATTTGAGATCACTGTTCAGGATATAGTATTGTACACAGGGGCGTGTACAGAAGGGGGGGGGGGGCTTAACAGGCTCGAGCCCCCCCCCAAATTCTGGTTAAAAAGTCTTATCTACAAATTCGTCCGTAAATATCGTTTAATATATAATAATAATAATAATAATTACGTTTGTCCATACAAAGTCCAATATATACCATTAAAGGCATAGTCCCACGTAATTTAAGGGGCTAATTGTCTTATGACCTATTTGTGGACCCAATTTGCGTTTTATAAGATGAATTATATGAAAAACACTAAAATCAACAGATGAAGTGGTCGTTGTATGGCGTAAAATTATTTGGTATAATTTATGGTCTTTTCTATATTTCCTCTATCTGGATCACAGAAGTTTTGCCATTTTTGAAAATTAGACCATTTTCCGTTTGCCACTGAATCCTCCAATTCAAAAATAGTTGAACATCAGTCAGTTGAATATACTAGGGAGTGTCTAAAAAACATATTACAGGCTGTTAAAAGAAAATATTTCCCAATTCAAAAATAGTTGTTTATAAGATGTGGAAGTTTCAGAAATATAAAATAATTAAACCAAACTGACAATTTGAAAACAAATAAGATTTTAGCCATTTTTGGTTAAAAATGGCAATTTTACTGCTATATTTGGACTCAGCACCACTTTTTCCATTTAATAGGCTTGTCAAACCTCCCTTACCTAAAAGTCTGATTAACGGCCTCTATCTCTCGGAGTAATGGCTTTTCTGGGTTTATGGTAAAAAACGAATTACAGGTATATGGGAAAGGACCTCGGTGGCTAGGGGTGCAACGATAGGGCCAAAACCGTATTGCGATATATTGCGATACAGAAAACCCATATTGCAATACTATTATATTAATCACTAAGATGTGATAAAGTCATATTTTAATACTATCATATTAATTACTAAACATATCTCAGGCAGGAAGACCTGTACCAATTTCTGATGAGAAAAGATAATATGTACAGCAGATTTATATGTTTTAATTAAGTTTAACTTTTATTTTTATAACTTACTGTCATTGTCAAAGGTTTTATAACTTGCGCTCGGCAAGTATTGCAATATACCGGTACATCGTTGATAGATAGATAAATCGTGATACACGAAAGCATATCGCGGAACTTATTGCGCTCGGCAAGTATTGCAATATATCGGTACATCGTTGCACCCCTGTCGGTGGCACAGTGGGTACTGGGATAAAATCTCAGTCGAAACTTGGGATTTGTAATACCGGCTCCAACTCAAAGTGAGTGCTCCGCAAAACTCAGTTGGTAGGTGTATATCACTTGCACCGACCACACGCTGGTCATACTTGTAATGAGTATGCGGTAGAGTACTTCTTTCGCGGTGCACATTTTTTTCAGGCGACCCATGCAAATTATCAAATATC
>JAULBS010107337.1:0-15428 GCA_032355785.1 Symmetromphalus regularis | reverse complement strand
ACACAAATTATAACACTACACTATTATTTGACTAGAAACAAAAACATTACAAAAATATATATAAATGTATATTCTTTCTGGATTAAAATAAATTCAATTCAAACCGGTTTCAATCTGACGGTAGTGATACATCTGTGTAAATGGTCCAGTTATTGGATCTAATTATTAGCCTGAGACTGAAATCTGTTTTTGTAAACTTATTTTTCAGATAGTTATCAAAAGTTTTGTTTATGGGATCTTTAAATTGATCTAATAAAAAGGACCATTTTACAGGTATTTAATACTTTGGAGAATAGCATTTGGAAGACACTTCTTTATAGAATAGACTAGGTCTAAATCCGTATCTTTATTTTAAAGCACTCGTATGAGCAGGATTCAGGTTGGGGATCACACACATACACACACAATTTTCTTAACACTCCTGTAAAGTTGTAAAAAGAAGCAAAAGCGCAATGCTGCACCCAATTTCAATTTTCGAAATTCCTGGTATGACTTGGTTAATGTAGAATCAGAATATCATGTTACTGGACAAAAGTGTGAGTGTATAATGTAACCAAAGGTACATACATTATCCTAGCTCAGAATAATCCCTAGAATTAATCTGGCCTAGGTGATAATAAACTTTGGTTATAATCTGTACAAGGCTAACTTTCAGGACCAAGACTAGCCTATCGTGGAGAGCCTATTCTGAATGTAAGGAAGGCTTACGTTTAGGAACGAATATATTGCGGTTTGCAAGACTAGTTTTTTTTGCTTCATGTTAAATCCAATGGTAATGTTTGGAACCAGTGAAATTGCTACATTGCACCCACAATGGCTAGCCTTTCCTGAACATTAAGCAGGTTTAGTCTGGTTAATGATCTGGTAGACTGGTTTTGACAGTCTAATATAAACATATACATCCATCAATCAAGAGGTGATTTAATTTGCCAGATTTATGAAACAGTGACCATTTTGAAGAAGGCATTTTCTGAATATTTGTTTGGAATAAAGGCAAAAAAAGCAAATATTCTGAAAAGACTCGAGGTTGGCACTTTGTTTTTTAAATTTGGTAAATGGCATCACTTCTTGAGATGTAGGTGTTATACATACAATCCCTGAAACGCCCACAGCAATCGGTAATGTCGTCAAGATTTTTTCATTCTCTGCGGCACTTTTTTTTGCAACAGAATAAAAAAAAATTTCAAGGTACATTTTTTTAGCAAACAAAACTGCCATGGATACTAATTCTCCAAAGCATTTATTTTGCCATGGACATTTTCTTAATTGCAGAGGTTGTACATAATTGTTCATTTATGCAGAGATTTCTCTAATAACGTATTGCAGCTTTTTCACAATTCTCCCGACATCCTCATCGCTGATATCATTATGAGTGACAAGTCTTGCAGATTTCTGTGTAAATGGAAACATCTGTGTCACGATACTTTCACCAAGTTCAACACTTTCCTTTTCCGTTACCTGCAGAATAAACAAAGATTATTTTAATAAGGTTAAGAAGAAGATAATATTATCCTCTTTATTTTCCTTTTTCTTTTTTAAAGTAGAACCTCTTTATTTCTTATATTCTGAGCCTATGTAGTAACAGTGTCAGAACCTAGATGACCATAAGGACATTATTACAATCACTGACAGAGAGTTTCTCATTGGATAATTTTATATAATACTTGGTGAGAAACAGTTAGTGACAAAACTGTAGTGTTATGAAAAAAAACTAATAAAAAGGAGTGGGAGGAATTTCCAGCACAGGTGGTCTCCCTAATTATGTTTGACTTCGTCTAATCTAACTTCCTGATTTTTTAGTTGGAATATCAGCATTTCAATTATTTTATATTTTTTACTTGTGAGGAAAATCACTACAAATAAATTGATTGGAGGCAGTTTCATATATTTAATGATTGAATCCTAAATAACTAACATAGGCAGATCTAGGGATAATAGACTCACCTCTTAACCCGCGCTTTTTTCCTTATTATAATTATATCTTAACTTATGTTTGACTTCATTCCATTAAATTTCTTAACATTATCTTTTGATCCATTTCTTTAAAAATTCAAGGATCCCCTCTGAAACAAACTGTAAAATTTTGGACAATGGCACTGTGTTATATAATAAGAAATTTAATTATTAGAAATTAATAAACCTCACCTGCATTGGGAGGCTGGCTCACATTTGATTACGTGTCAAAATAGCAAAATGTTTGACATCCAATAGACAATGATTATTAAATCAATGTGCTCTAGTGGTGTCGTTAAACAAAAAAATATAAAATAAACCTCACCTCTGTGAGTCGATTACAGAAATCCTTGGTGGACACGCCTTCTTTGTTGATGTCAATCATGACGATGTTGGTCTGGACAGCATCAATATCAACTGTTACATCTGGACTCGATACAGCGTTCACTCCTGTACAATGAAAGGAATGTTTGTTTAACTATACCTCAGCACAATGTTTTTTCAGTGTTTTATTAATTTATATAAATAATAATAAAAACTGATTCTGAACAATTTTCATTAAAACTGAGGAGCTATCATCAGAAAAAACAAAGGCATTCGCCGGCTGCCATTTTGGTTTAGCAAACTCCCTATTATTAGGTGTCAAACACAGTATTTGTAACTCATGGTCTTCAGAGGAAACCAGCTACAACCACACAGAAAACTTTCAAATTGACATAAAGGTCTTTTTATGCAGTTTCATCAATACAGGATGTTCTTCACCATAAGTCTAAGTTGTTTAACAAATGCTGGTTTTGTAGATGACAGTCATTGCTATGTTTTCCTAATCTCACCAGAAGTGAGATTTGTAGGTGTTTTTTTTTGTCACTTCCTGTTTTCTCAGAATGTTCGCAAATACATTCTTTCTAAGCCAATTGAATGTGAGTTTATTTTACCAAGGTTGTCCCTATCATTTATTGCCACTTACTGTCTGATGAAGGTGATACAGTCAAGAGTATTTCTAAAGGTTTTAGCCATCTTGGAAAACAGATTTTCATTTATACATTATTTTTGAATGTTAGTGAATTTCAACGTATATGAACATTGACAGAACAAACCTTCAGCGATGGTTTTGGCTCTCTGGTGGTCTTCATGCAGTCTGTAGATCGTCGTATCAAGTGCGACTAACATCGCAGCGGCTAGAATTCCTGCCTGATGTAAGCCTCCTCCTAGCGACTTCCTCACACGAAATGCTCTATAAGATAAAACCAACGCAGATATGATGTGTTAATATATTTACAGACCATGTGATAACAATCTTGAAATGCTCTATAATATAAAACCAACGCAGATATGATGTGTTAATATATTTACAGACCATGTGATAACAATCTTGAAATGCTCTATAAGATAAAACCAACACAGATATGATGTGTTAATATATTTACAGACCATGTGATAGCAATCTTTATACCTTTGTCATATAATAGGGAAAAAATAATAACTGCACAAACGTCAAAAATTGGGAATGTTTCTAATAAAATGTGAATTAAGTCTGTTACAAGTCTTAAAATGTGTGATAGATAATTCCTACACAATAACTTATGATTGTACAATATGTTTGTCCACAGTTGTCAGCATTAATCAACACTTTAAAGACCCAACCACCACTTATAATACTATCACTGTATTACTCAATTAGTCATGAATTTAATCAAATCGAAACAAATCCACACTCATTAGCAGGATTTTTATTTTTCTACACATCAAAAATTCTTAATAATTCATAAAAATAAATGATTTAGTGACTTTAAACTTACCTAGCAATGAAATCTTTTGAGCCAGCTAAAACTGATCCCATTGGACAGGCAAGTCCCTAAAACAGAATAAACATAATTTTTACCAGTTGTTAAACATGAATAAAGTGTGGTTGGCATTATGAAAGAAATAATAAACACAATAAACAAACTTTGGAGAAACTGGTCATAACAGAATCGCAGTACTGCGTGATGTCTGTAGGAGGTACACCAAGATGTGTTGCTGCATTTATCACTCTTGCCCCATCCATGTGGACATTAACTTTGTGTTTCTGAGCCAGAGAATAGGTCTGAAAATAAACACAGAATTTTAATTATTTGGAATGAAAATGGCACATGAAATTTTTCATATTTTTTATACTATAGGAATGTTTTGATAATTGAAGACTTTATTGAAATTACCTATAATCATTAATTGGTCATGAGATGGCGATTTTGTTGGATAATATCTACCCATTAATGAATATTAAGTAGACAATGATATTTAATATAACTACATTTGATGTTACTTATGATCTTGCACAATATCTATTATTCTGATGACTATGAGGGTCAAACCCAATAAAGGTTACCAATTATAAAAATAACATATAGAAATAGTAAATGTTAGCATCTGACAATCATTCAAAAAGAAAATATCCTTCCAAGAAGCCTGGGCTAGAGACCTGTGTTTTACAGTTATCTAGCCATTATGATAAGATATACTGTATCTTCAATAAGCAACTCATGTTTAAAATTTTTACAAAAGGGGGCAAAATTCTCATTCAGTAGAATTTTTAAATCAGACAAATAAGTATACACTCGGAGAACATTACAAATCGTATTCTCTTTAAATTGAAGAAATATTTTGTCAAACATATTTATTGACAAAACTCTATAAAGGTTAGCTAAGAATTCAGATTGTTAACTGTTGAGTCAAATGTGATATCTGAATTAATTTTAAATGTTCAGCTTCTAGTAGTGTCAATGGGGTTAGTAATAAAACTACATTTTCTTTATTTTTAACACATGTATGAGGCACTTATTGGAACAGGAAACTTATTATGTTAAATACAGTTTGTATGCTTAGAAATTATCAAGCAAACCTCTTTCAAGTAACTCAAAGGCAGGACTTTGCCTCCACATTGGTTCTGAGTGTTCTCCAGACAAATGAGCTCAGTCAGTGGCTGGTCACCATCGTCAGGTGGTCGGATCTGTTGGCATATTTCATCAAGATCAAGAGTTCCATCGGGCAAGTTTTTAACAACATTGGTTTGTACTCCTCCATACTGCAATAATAAGGAATACGTGTATGAAATTCTTAAATGTAGAACTAAATCAAAGTCATAAAATTATTTCTGAAAACCCATATGAAATATTTAATTAATCATAAAAAAATTCAGGAGTTATATATCAAGCATGAAATTAATTTAAGCAAGAAATATAAAACAATGTAATAACTATATGTACTCCAATAATAAAATGACACATTATTATTATTTATTTAACATCATACTTGACTGGGAGGGGCGTGTAAATGCAAGATTCATTAATAAAAATGAGCATTTATTTCATGACTTATAATAAATAAACATTAACAGAACTTTAAAGTAATGTTAAACTGGTTTCCAAAATTGCAAAAACACTGAAAGATAAGTATTTTAAAAACTGGATACAGGATACCTGTGAATGTTACAATAACATTTGCTTATTCTGGACTCATCTACATGTACATTTGTAGCTCGCAGCTATATTAGCCAACTGGGACTTTTATAGAAACTGGCTAAAACAATTAGTATTTTGCTAATACATTTTGTTCAAATAAGCCAATTTTTTAAATAATTTTAAATAAAATATTGCAAATACCTGAAAATGGGCTAAAACAAAATTGGTACCTATCAAAATTGTACTAATGATCATTTCAATCATGTATCTACATGTAATGAAGGTCTTAATTTTACATCCCCCATTTTGTGTTCATGTGATATTATTTATATTAAGTAGTATATATAAATAGGTAATGATAAATGAAATGGGTTATCTCAACTTTTGGTTGCAGAACTCATTTAAATGCATGCATTAAATAAATGTTCAATTTACATAGGCTTGAGATCAAGCTCTGCTCACCTGTGACATCCCTCCAACTTCATACAAGAAAATATGTGACTGGTTTCCAAGAATCATCTCACTGTACTTGTGATCACAATGAGACAGCACTGCAACAACAAAATACTTCTTAATTAAAAAGACATTATAAACATGTTGACTAAAAGAAATGAATTCTTAGTTTTTTTGGGTATGCTTTTTTTTTTGGTGGGGGGGGGGATAAACAATCACTAGTGTACATATATGTGTTTAAACATACACACACTTTAACCTACATTACAATATAAGATTTTTTTATATTTGACCAAAAACTTAATATCTACTTATACATTTTGTTGGATTTAATTATGTTTTCACAAAATATGGACTATTACCTGAAACAAGATTAGCCATACAACCAGATGGTAATAGTAACGCATCCTCCTTTCCTAGGAGCTTAGCAACTCGTCTCTGTAATTCTAAAAATAAAACAGTACATGATGAAATAAATACAATAAATACAAATAAAACTTTAAAAATAAGGTGACAGTATTAAATTCATATAGTAATATGTGCCAGGATTTTAAAATTGCTCTGATAGAAGACATGATTTCATTGATAAAAAAACAAAAAATCTGTATATTAAAAAGTGTTCAGTCACTGTTTAGAGCTAGTTAAAAGATGTTAAATCTTTGAACTGTAAATATTAAAGGTCACTGCCAAATTCCTCATTTGTTGTTGTGAAAAATATTTGTACATACCATTAACAGTTGGGTCCTCTTTAAAACAGTCATCACCAACTTTAGCACTGGCCATTGCATCTCTCATTTGTTTTGTTGGTTTTGTCGCAGTGTCACTTCGCAGGTCAATAATGTATGGTTTATCCACAGTTGCCACCGTAACACTGCCACCCTTGTGAAAATAACAGCAGCGGATAAATCCAGAATTCCTTTGGACACAAAGTTTCAGCCAAGAGTTCAACATTTTTGTTCTGTAAGTTAAAGAAAAATAATTAGTTCTCATAAAAACAAATTAGCTATATGTATATGACCAAATGAAAAATAAAATGAGAGTAGTGTTCCTTTTTTCAAAACACACTGAGCATGTTAAAGTGATAGTGTCAGAATCTGGTTGAGTGTATCAGAGTTCTCTCCCTTACATCATTAAAGACATGGGAGTTGTCTCCCTTTTATAATAACAGAACATCACAAAAATTAAAATAAATTCAGCTCTTGAAATTCACGGTAGCAATCAGAAATGCTATAAAAGCTGTTGTTTAATAAGTTTGCAACAGAATTTTTCTGCCATTGCACGTATGTTTTCTTTAATCTGCCATCACAGTGCAATAACAAAATGGTACTGCTCACTATGACAGCAATTTAAAAAACAATGAGTACTGCATAATACATGTACAATGTTTTTTCAACAGCCATGGGTGTAAATCCCGGGTGGAGACTGGTACACGTCCTTTTTACATTTTGCTCAGGGTGGGATGCCTATATAATTTGTTAGCTCCACTTTTTGCTTAGAATAATTGAAATAAAATCCCCAAATAATAATATTTTTTCCAGTATTTCTCTTTATGACATCAATGTAACACTTAGCCAAGTGGTCTTAGCGCAAATATACTGAAGTGTACAGGGGGTCTATTATAGTTTGAAGGTTTTAGCCGGAAAAGGCATTTCAAAAGCCAAGGATTTTCAAAAGAAAAATTTGGGGGGGGGGGGGCAGGCCTCCCCTGGCTCCGTCCCACCCCACTTCTAGGAAGCCAACTTGGTCCATTTGGACACCCACTTTCATTAAGCAATTTTTCGCCCATGGCAACAGCAGTAAAAAGGTGCCACAAAAAAGTAGCTTTTACAACAGTATTCCTGGCTGCTGCGAGTTTCACTCTGTTGCTAGGGTTTATATATTATTCCATTACGATTTGTTTTACTTATTTAACAGATCCTTTTATATTAAATAGCATATAAAATAATATGCTGGATTTTTTTAAACAAAAATTAACAATTTATTGCTGTAGTTAACACTGGTTGAGACATTTCTAATTGCATTATTTATTTTTAGATACTTGCCCAATTACTGGCATGTCAAAGGCCATGGCAAGGGCATGTGCAGGAATTTGGGATACGGGGCTCTCAGTTCATCCTGTTAGTAATATATGATACAGTATATGCCTGTATTTACGTAAAATGAAAATGTTTTTAATTTTGTATACCAGTAGATAAATAGTGGTTACCAAGAAGTTTGGAAAAAGTCAAGACGTAAAACCAACGCAATTAGGACTTGTATGAAAACGTGCATAGGTCTAATAATGTAATGCAAGAAACTATTATTGTTAGCAGCAATTAGATTATTGGAAGCTTAGACATTTTAATGGTATATATTGGACTTTGTATGGACAAACGTAATTGTTATTATTATATATATTAAACAATATTTAAGGACGATTTTGTAAATAAGACTTTTTTAACCCGAATTTTAAGAGGGGGCACGAGCCTGTTGAGCCCCCCTCTGTACAGGCCCCTGCATGGTATATGTTGTCTTATCAGTGGGAAAATGTATATTAAAGATCCCTTGCTGCTAATGAAAAAAATATAAAGGCTTCCTCAGATGACCACAATATATATCAAAATTACCAAATGTTTGACATCTAATAGCTGATGATTAATTAATCAATATACGTTTCAGTGGTGCCATTAAACAAAATAAAAACGAACCAAAAATGTATTTTTGATTGTGATGAAATACATTTTTGATACTAGTTATGTAGTTTTCATTGTTTAGTTAAATTCAGGTGTCTGGTAAATCACTCTACATTTTTAACATACCAATCACTGTCAAAAAAATATTTATCTGTTTTATCTGAGACTGAGGCACATCATAGACAGGTCTCACTGAATAACAACTTTTCAATCAAACATTATGCACTTGTCAAGTGAATGTTCATGTCAAATTGTTTAATTTCCCTTTGTTTATAAATATTAATAATATAAATACCAAAATAGTACTTATTATTATCTATTTTTTTAATCATCAACTATGATAGCGCCCCTTTAAATTTGTCAATACAGTGCATAACCGGCGTGATGGAAATTTCCAGTTTTTAAGCTTTTTAAAAACATGACATTCGCATTCTCATAATTACATTTATAAACAGTTCGAATTAGAGTGTGTATGTCTGTGTTTGTTTATTATTTACTTACCAAGATTGAGTAACTAAAAGGTGACAAAAATGTAGGCTACGAGAAAGAAATCGGTGAACATGACCCATTTTTACTCGGAACGTTTCGGTCGATTTCGGTGTTGCATTCGGAGCACTTCGTTTCATTCCGTCAAACATTTAAAACAATTTTTGTCTCTTAGTAGCCTATAATTATGAAAGCTTTTTATTTAGATTTGTTGCTCACAAGATGTAAATGTTGTCATAACCAAACTACGAATTACCGCACATAATTTAAATATTGAAACTGGAAGTTATTGCACCTTCAGTCCAAATAACGTAAAGTTGAAAATGCCATTTCTTCAAATTAGTAAAAAAAAAAAAAAAATTAAGAATCAAATATTTAAATGACTCCAGAACTATAAAGTCATAAGAGAATGTCATCCAAGATAAATTTTAAACTATGTACGCCTATATTAATTTTAAATTCTATAACAGAGGATTATAGTAATTTAAGAACATTTATGGTAAATTTTCAAAAAGTGAGAAATGATTAATAAACTCACTTAATTATAAAATGTTGCCAATTCAATTTTAAAAGATTTTTACAAACATTAACATTTATGATTATTGTTGATTACATGTGCTTATGCACGTATGTTTCTTATGGAATGTAAGGTATGTTTTTGAAACACTAAAATAATTTGCATTCCAAATAAAATGTATTTGTATTAATATTAAAACTAATCAAAAGTTAATGTTTTGAAATAGGTTTTATGTCGGAAAATTTCATGAAAATGTATAAATGACATAACTGTCTTTGCTCCAAATGAACACTGAGAAACCAGAAAAGTGGGAAATGTGTGCCAGTCCAGCATAAAGTGTTGTCACCTCATATACAACCTTGGCTAGACCAATAAGCTAGGGGTCCATAAATACACAACTGATCATTCAGTTTGCCATGACCCACTGTGGAATTCCATTCAAGTGGACCACTACATGACTACATTCACCACATACAAAGGACTGTTGAAAGTTGTTTGAGATATTATTAGATACATTTGCCATCACCCACTGTGGGATTCCATTCAAGTGGACCACTACATGACTACATTCACCACATACAAAGGACTGTTGAAAGTTGAGATATTCTCAGATACATTTGCCATGACCCACTGTGGAATTCCATTCAAGTGGACCACTACATGACTACATCCACCACATACAGAGGACTGTTTAAAGGTGTTCTCAGATATTCTCAGATACATTTATTAATACCATTAATCCAATTACCATTCCTTTTGCTATTTGTCCGATTGACAGGGTAGCAGAAAATGTCTCAGTTGTTGTTAGCACTTAGACCATTAAAACAAACATTTGCATCTATCATTGCTTATACCACCGATCAAGTTTTCCTTCATTCATTTTTCTGGTTGGAACAATTTTACCAGATTATGTGTCGAAAGGCTCTGTGGGGAGGTGTACTATCACCATTTACGGACAGTCTCACTATATTAACGTTTGTATAGGTCCGGCTTTAATTTAGCCTCAGTACAAAATGTCATTGGACATCAATGGAACTGTTTTTCTTACAAGACTGGATGGTATTTTGGGTGCATAATTAAACGCATACTCCATGGACCCATGACCTAATTAATTTCCAAACAAAGAATTAATTTTAAATATAAACATTTGATTTGTCAATAAAAATACTTCATTCATCTACTTACATAACCACCACATCTCGCTTATTATCAATATAATAATGAATTATGCTCACGGACAAATGAATCATAAACTCGACATGGAATTCCCTATACCATGATTCAGGTAAAACATCTTTCATGATATAAAAGCGAGATATAGTATCACAAATGCATGTGTTTTATTCGTAATTAATATTTAGAGCACAAAGATCCTTAAATTCTGTGGGAGTATGCCTTTAAGGCAGTTTTAAATATGAATTGGGTTCTATTTTAGTTGTTTGAGAAGATGAAAGTACTTTTTAATTTAAGAATTTTTTTATTTTTTTTTTATTATTAGTGTTTAGATTGGTATGTGCAGTTTTGTCTGAGAAAACATAAATGAACAGCTGGTAACGGGAAAAACTGTATGTATAAACAATGCATTTTCTTCTACAAACCAATACATCAACAATGTATCTGAAATACTGTGTCAACACCCATTAACCTCACAATTAGTTAATAACAAAATAAAAACAAATAATTTAAATGATTTTTTTAATATCAGTTTAAAACCCTGTAAAACGTTAAAATATTGCATATGACAAACACGAGTCAAACTAAAATTAAATCTAGATACTTACTTCTGTTCTATTAGATCTGAAATCACTGAATTGGTGATCATATCCAAATAACCTTTCATTCAACCAGTCAAAGCACTGAGGATGGAAACAAAACTGACACTGGCCAAAGTGTTCTATTATACTGACTAATTAGTATAAATTATTGTCCAACAAAGACTAACGAACAAATAACAAACAAATTAGTAAATAAGATGAAATTTCATTGGTCCATTTTATAATGTACATTGAGTCATTCATGATACATAGTTATAACATTTTCTTATTCAGAGTACTAATATTCAGAGATCCCCTACACATCACCTCCTTAAAAAAGATTTAGTACATATCAAATGATTTTTGTGAGTTTTCAATCAACATTTTAATAAAAATTTGTGTGCTTGTCTTCACTCCTCCAAGTATTTGTAGATTAAAAGAAAATCTTGGCAAACTCTTACTTGACTATTACTTCATATAAATATCGATGGGAATGGGTGGTGAAATCTGATTTTAATAACTACATGTACTTGACTGCACATGATCAGATGTAAATGCAACTGGCAGTGTACTAGTATGAAAAATGGCACTCATACTGTATATTCCCTATTTAACATTTTGCAAATTTGGAGTTTAGAGTTCACGATATTTTGAAATCACGTTTTTACTGTTAAATATTTTGTGCAATATAGATTACAAGTGTGTGCATTCATTACATACTTTGGATACAATGGCATGATCATGGATTTATGCTGGTTTAAGTAATTTTTATTTTACAAAATGGCCGGGGTAGCGTTAATTAGGGAGGGGCATTAAGTAGGGACTATACAATAATATAAGTGAAATATAAACATGATCAATGAAAGATAAAAATTATGACTAGTTTATTAAGACATCTGTGCATGTAGACAACATAATTAAAGGCAACTTTTTTTTCAGTTTGGAACAGTTAACAGTATGTTGTTTTGTTTTTTTACAAAGGGTTATTCAACAATCAGGTCATTATTGAGGGTGATGTATTATGAAATTTCATGGGTGGTAAGGTTTAAAAAATTGCCTGAGATTTGTTACAGAACTGCTGAATGTTCCTTTACAAATATAAGGCAATATTTGATAGCCACCTGTTCTTAAAAAATTTAATGTATTAGTACAGTAACAACACTGACAATTTCCATTAGACCAAAAAATACTGCATGGTCTAACATTCATAAAATCGTGACACAATTAAAAAAGAAATGACATTCACAAACAAAATTAAATGGCATATAAAAATTGTTTCCCCCTCAACCGTTTCCTATAAATTATTGTTAGAAAATAATGAATTGTCACACAACACAAAGCAAACATTGTACCATTTAGTTATACCCCAACCCTTTAATATAAAAAAAACATATTTACAAGAATTTTAGTAAAACATATTTACAAGAATTTTAGTAATGGCTCAAAAGATTAGGAGAGACGAAAAAAAATTAAAACCTATGAAACAGATCTGAGGTATATTCAAGAATGAAGTTATTTATCACAATGTTAGAACACTTGAATCATAAAGCCATTGTAAAATTGGTTTTAAAGCACCATTTAATTTTCATAACTTACTCTATTAGTACATCAAACATTGTTGTGTAGATTTTAAATCATAAATTTCACTTTGTTTATAATATTTGGTGAAATCCTCTCTCAAAGTTACTAGAAATACCAGTGCTTTGTTATTTCCTTAAACTCATTGATTCTGTATTTAATATTACTAAATACATGACCATTTATACACAGAATGTACATTTAATAACACCCATTCATTCATCTATCTTATCTCATTTAAACAAAGAACTATTCCAAAAAATATCAGTTATTAGAACTTATCACATGTGTGGTTTGATGGAGCAGAAAGTGAACATCACTAGTCTAATGATAGGATACCGGACTCTCAAGTTGAAGACGGAGGTTCGAAACGTATTGCAGCAGGGCTTACACTTGACTACGTGTCCAAATTACGAAATATTTGACATCCAATAGCCAATGATTAACAAATCAACGTGCTCTAGTGGTCATTAAATTGTGTTTTTTTAATTTGAGCAGAAGACAAGTTTACAGATCTCTATAAGACACAGTATCGATACCTAATTAAACAGCTTAGTATAACAGTACCACTACACTAGTCATTATCAAAAATAACACAGCTTTCTACCCATTCACAATACAAATTTAACATGAGGAAAAACCTGTCCCTGTCAGTTATTGCACGTACAAGTTGAATAAAATTTGCAAATTATGCAATTAACCAGTCCCACAGGGTAAACTTCATTTCCATATATAATCTTCTTAAAAAATTAATAATAATCGAAATTCATTTACTTAAGATACAGACCTGTAGTTTTTTTGTCAGCTCTAATATTTTTAATAGCTCTGTCAAAGAGATCATACTAAGAGAGCCAGCTACTTGTTCATGTACACCATACTTAAAATAGCAATTCATGGAAAATTTGACTGTTATATGTATTTTTTTAAATAATAATATTAACAGTAATGTTAACAGTAACAGCAAAAGTGTGCAACTCATGATATTACTGTACACACTGCTCACCTTCTCATGAATGGTGGTTATTTAATTCCAGAATGTCATCCAGTTAATGAAATAAATGATTATTGATTACATTCTTTTTTGATTGAGTATATAAATGTAACTGATAGCATATAAATGATGTCTTACATTTTATAGCAAACACAAAACGTGTCAAGTAAAATCATCCACACAATTTCGACAGGCCCACATGTTAATTTTGTATCCATAAGATTTATTAATTATCAGTGCATTATTTCTGGCGATAAGAACAGTTTTCTATTGGCAGCATTTTTCTCTTGTGTAGATATCTGCTGTGGAGTTATTTCCTTGAATGGTGAGCGTTTTATTGGTGATTGTTTTACAGGGCTCTTGAAACATTTTCTGCATACGGCCAGGTACTTGTCGGCTCCCCCTATCACCTCGACCTGTGAAGAAAACTTTCATTTCAGAAACATCAAACTATATTCTGTGTACATTTTCAATCTATCATATATTAAATAGGAAGATGAATAGAAAAATATTTTCAACAATTATTTTCCATTTTTAAATTGCAATCATTCACAATTATCAACATTTTCCTTTTTGTACAAAGATCCCCCTTCTACCAACCTTAATTTATATAGTTAATATCAGTTTAGGGAAGTATATAAATCAACATTTCAATGATAAATGTAAATTTGTACGCTGGTCATGATCACACTGTCGTCTAGTGTAGTTTGTACAAATAGGAAAATGTGTATAATTGTGAATGACCCCTAAATTCATAAATTTTATTATTCATTATACTCCTTTTAAAAAAAAGATAAATAATTTAATTAGAGAATTAAATAGAGATAATCATTACTGTTCCATGAGACTCAGGCTGGTGCAATGTAGTTAAGTAAAACATAAGTGAAGCCGTATGATGATTTCAGTTTTCACAACATGGCTAACTATGAATTTTTAGTGATGGCAAATAATGTCAATTTTAAATGAAAGTAAAGGTATCAAAGCAGGGTAAGATAATACAAATCCGGAATAGTGTGGGTAACCAGCAAGAGGAAGTAATATGTATTATCACAAATATGTATTGCAATAAATAATTATAATAAAAATATTTTAAAAACTAAATCCTGACTATTCAACTAACAAAATAGAATTTTTAGTTTACAAAATGCAGTATGATACCACTCATTTTACACTTTTCATATTAGAAATGTTCTGGGTAACAAGTAAGGGGGGATAATACTTTTGTTAGTAAAACAGTATTAAAGGAGGATGTAAATGGAATACCTTTGTTTCATTTCCTTTTCTTTTTGTAAACGAAGCCTCACTATAACAGTTCATACACACAGCCGTTAGTTTTGTGACATGTTCCGCCAGAGGAACCAAATTCAGAATGTTACCAAATCCCTAAAAATAAAAAATTAAGAAAAATGTACAAATGAATTTTGATTTTACAGAAACCAAAGATGCAAAGTCACTGATATTTTTTGTTGTTTTGCCAAATATGTTACCTGTATTTTTTTAAGAATGCCATCTCGGCCATTTCCGGTAATATTCTTATCTCTTTTATCGTTTTTGCTTTAATAAATAATTTTTTGCATTGATATT
>JAULBS010107326.1:0-15429 GCA_032355785.1 Symmetromphalus regularis | reverse complement strand
TGACGTCCAATAGCCGCTGATAAGATTAAAAATCAATGTGCTCTAGAGGCGTCGTTAAATAAAACAAACTTTACTGTCTGAAAGACGTAGGTCTACACACACCGACATGAAATTACATTATAATTAAACTTCAAACAAAACAAAACTGTTTACTTGTTTTATAACCTAATTTTTATGCTAGCACTTTATATTACTGGCACCACAAACAAGATTTTAATCAATAAAAGGCAAAATCACTTGTTCATTCTGAAAGGATTCACACATCGGTCTGTCATAAAGTTCATGATAAAAATGTCACGTGGAATATATCGAATCATAATGTAACATGGCTGCCATAATGGATTACCTCCTCTTTATCCTATGTCACCTATGGTCATCTTAAAATGTCATGGTCAACTCACATGGCCGTAATTACATTGAGGCAAATGCCGTATACCGAAACTGATGATTTAAAAAATATATATATAAACAAAGACCTCTCGCCCAAATTGTTTTGCCTCTCTCCGCTCGGCGATTAAGTCATTTTGCCTCATTAAAAAAAAGAGAGTCTAGTTACGGTCATGATTCACGATGGATGTAAACAGTAAACACTACTGTACTGTTAATTATGTACATGTACATGTACATAATTATATAATGTTCATGTAACATATCAAAATCTTAATGTCAAAGAAAATGTAAAAATGTAGGTTAGTATACATTTCCAACTTTACGTTGAAGAGTATTAATATAAGATTAAAATCCAATTTCTTTTAAACAATATTATCAATAACAGAAAATATGAAGAGTAACATACCTAACATGTAATGGTGCCATAAGATGTAATAATATAACCTTCGGTACAGGGCCGAATTTAGTCCTTGGGGGCCCCGGGGCAGTTCAGGTTTGGGGGCCCTCAACATAGAAAATAAATTAAATGACAAATAAAAAAAAATGATTGAATAGAACTAATTTTAGAATTATTACATTTTTTTAATAAAGGAAGTTCATAGTCTGAGGGTTTCTCTGGCAGTGGGCCCAAGGGTTTCGACCTCTTATAAATCCGGCCCTAATTTGGTATCTATAATCGTGACCATTACTTAGCTAATTTTAAACTGATGCTATGCAATTTTCAGTATCACTGTCTTTGAATAGAGTAGCATATAACTAGAAAGTCATAGCTACACGAAATAAACATTTTAATATGGCACCTCATTCACCTCTTTGTACAAACTATATTCTTTAATTGAGTGCAAGTTTAAACACATATAAGCTTTTACATGCATTGATTTGGCTTATATCCAATCCCGTCTCCAAAACATGAGTATCATAATCTTATATGGTTGACTTGAATCGCCTTTTGATACAAAAAATACTCTTTCATTCTTTTCTTTCTTTCTTCTTCATATTTTCAAAATATGTCCAAAATTCAAGCTGTTGGTCTTAAACAAAGAACAGCCAACAGTAAAGATAGGGGACCTTCGAAGGACCTCGCCAAAGAATCATCTGCCATCGGCACAAAAAGGATCTTGTTGAGAGATGATGTATCATTAGCATGACGATTAAGAGTCAGCCCAACATGCTTATATGATCAACCCCTGAAACTGCCCGCGGCATTCGGCAATGCCGTGGAGACTGCCACAGAGTTTTTCATTCTCCGCGACACTTTATTTTTGCAGCGGACTAAAAACTTTTCAAGGTGTATAACATATAGCAATGGTCATTAAACTGTACTGATAGGTGTTTTCTTTCGCTCAGATTGAAGACGTATACTCATAATTATTAGAATCAGTAACCATGATCATTTAGCCAGTCGAACTGTCTGGCTGTCAACACTAGATGTTGGTATGTGTGTGTCTAACAGCATGGGGTATGTTTCCGCGCATTTACTAGACTCCAAAATACCCTGGTCATGTTCACTAATACCTGTACAATACCCGGAAGAATTTTCAGAAGCACAGTATTCCTTGGAATGTATGGTAAAGAGAACGTTGTTTGATCCATTTGTTACTGAAACATTCCTTTGAACGGAATTCTGCGGAAAACGCACAGCAGAATTTATCGACATTTCCAACCATGTGACATCCGTCATAGGGGAAGATGTACTAGATTCCAGAAACGTCGACATTTCTGCCGAATCCATGGACGTTTCCCTTTCGAAAAATGTCTTCTTCTTTGAGTTAGAATTATGTCCGGCTTCTTTATTACTGGTTTTCTTAGCTTTAGCAGACGGACACGAATCACTATGTTTAGAAGGAGTTTTCCATTCCTGGGTAAACATATTTGGCAATCCAAGCTCGCCTCGTAAATACTGTTCTCTATTGTACGTCAACCCAGCTGCTGCTAACAGCCCAACAACGCCAATTCCTAGAAAAACAGACCCAATTATATGAAACGTGGTCTTATGGGCCCAGAAAAAGGTGTTGTGGCCCATGGTGTACACAGAACTGCATAGCAGGATTGTGGAACCTACTAGTATTCCAATGAAAGATGGAATGTACAGTCTTCTCCAGCATCTGAGACGTTTGTCGCTGTTTAACTCCTTCAACTTGGTATTCAGCTTCCGACTGGATCTGCGTTTGGCATACTCAAGGTTCTTCGTCACAGTCTTCTCATCTTTCCACAGTTCAAACTCCTGGATCCTCTTGGACAAGTGACGATTAGGGGGAGTCTTTTGCATCCCGAGCAGACGTCAGCCGTTACAGACATAGCCGCTGATAAGATCTGAAAAGAACTGAAGAGGTATTAACATCTGCGTCATTAAAAAATATATGAAAAGAAATCGATTTAATGTTGAAGAATAAACAGTGCTGGATTAAAGCAAATGGAGGCCCGGGGCTAGGAGACCTTGGGTGCCCAAACGTGAGAAAGGAGACCGAAGCCCTCCTAGATTATAAGGCCCTGGGCTGCAGTCCGCTCAGGGCGTTTCCAATTGAAATTACATGGAAGGGTGGTGGGGGTGGTGGTAGTGGTGCAGAACGCACATGTATTTTTTTTTTACGTTGGTCCTTGGTAAGAACACGGTCAATTTATGTGGATGGTGGGTTGGTGAAAGAAATTATAAATTATAATTACCTTGGTACTGGGTCTGTGACCACCGGCAATAACATCCAGGTGTATATTAAACTTGGTAGGGGGTCATGAGCATATTTTATAAAAGTAAATAGGGGTGGGGGTAGGGGTGAACATTTTATTCTTTTATAGAGGTACCCTAAAAAATTACAGGCGTTTAAAAATGTTTAATTTAAACATGAATTGATTAGTTTCAAAGTTTCTCTGTAGGTTTGATTACAAACTCAGAATCCATATTTATTTATTTATTATTTTCATTTTAGTAAACAAGATTCCTTTGACAATATACTACGATTCAGAAGGAGTAAAAAGTAATTTGTTTTATTTAACGACGCCTCTAGAGCACACTGATTTTCATCTTATCATCTGCTATTGGACCTCAATCAGATGGTCATTCTGACATATGTTTAGAGGAATCCCGCTGCCGCCACATAGGCTATTCTTTCCGATAAGCAGCAAGGGGTCGTTTATATGCACTGCCTCACAGACAGGACAGCACATACCACAACCTTTGTACAGTATGTATCAGAAGGAAACCATTCTATGTGTTTCTGTAAGCTTTGCATAGAAAACGTCAATCCATTAAGATGATTCGGGGTTTCAAATTTGAGATCCGCAAGTGATCGTAGATTCCCCACTTCTATCCATCAGTGGATCCTCATGGATTCGTCCCGGACCCAGGCGAATTTATACAAACATAGTGACAATAACAAGGTTTTTGCTTTTTAAATGATAGTTCAAATGTAAATAACAAAGTAAAGTTCCACACATTTTTACAAATTAAAATAATGCAGTAAAATAGTTAAAACTAACTGTATCAGACGAAAGTTATTTGCAATGGAAATGTAATTTAAAAGCGAAAGAAAGCTTTTAAATGGACAATTAAAAAAAAAATTTTATATATATATATATATATATATATATGTGTATTTACTTTGTTATTTGCATTTGAACTGTCGTTTAAAAGCAGAGCAAAAGCTCAAAAACGGACAATAAAAACCAACCTTGTGTTTCATCAGATGAATTGTAACCCGTGGGAATATTTCCCTTTTGTCGTGTAAGATACAAATTCGTCATGGCATAATTCCTGAGTGCTAGTCATACGCTTGAGAAATCGTCTCTACTACTAACATTTAAATCTCACGAAAAACCTTTATAGTTTTCAGATGAATTGAGGCAATTAATGAAATAAGCACTGCTTGTCCATTTACAAGTTGGCAAAACGCATCGATTGTTGCGTGCCATTGACGTGTAGTGTGAAATTTGGCAGGTGTTTTATGTGAACAACTTTAGCAGTTAATGCACCAGGGTAGTTTAAGTGTGTTAGGGTTACCGTCCTTCCACCATAAAACCACATCGGTTGGTTGGTTGGTAAAACTCAGTTTCGTGCTTATATCCAATTAAGGTTCAAACACGCTATCCTAGGTATACATCTTCCTATGCTATCTGTCCAAGACAAAGGTTAGTGTTAGTAAGAGAGACAAAACCGGTTACAGCCACACTTATGTAGCTATTCCTATCGATAAGCAACATGGAATGTTTTATATATATGCACTATCTCACAGACAGGATCGCACATATCAAAGCCGTTGATAAACTACTGGTCTGTTTAAGTAGTGTACACCTACCCACTGATCCTTGCAGAGCATTCACTTTGGGTTGGAGCCAGTACTGAGATTTAAAAATCCCATGTCTCGACTAAGATAGAGTGAGATCCCAATATATAGCCGCGAGTCCAATAGCGTAACCTGTGTTACGACGTCGGTTGTAATACAGTTTTTCCAAACAAAAAGCAAAGTTTGTTTTATTTAACGACGCCTCTAGAGCACATTGATTTCTATCTTATCATCGGCTATCGGACGTCAATCATATGGTAATTCTGACATATGTATTTAGAGGAAACCCGCTGCCGCCACAAAGGCTACTCTTTCTGATAAGAAGCAAGGGGTCTTTTATATGCACCGTCCCACAGACAGGACAGCACATACCACGGCCTTTGATGAACCAGCTATGGACCACTGGTTGGAACAGAAAATGGCCCAAACTGCAAATGGGCGCGCACTGAGAATACAGTTTTTCCATTCACTGGACTAAATAGAGTCGGGTATCATTTGAATATCCAAACCTGATGTCTGTTTAGATCATTGATTGAACATATCATTTTTGGTATTAATTAATTACTGTTCTCCATATATTTTCACTTCTTTAAGGAGCACATTTTGGGTATTAAAGGTTTAAAGTGATAATATCTACAGCTGAATAGTTGAGCAACTTTTACTAGAATTGTTCAGAACAAAAGACAAATACAAATAACATTAGCAATAATGACATAATTAATAATAATGTTAACTGACAGTTCAGTTATTATCATCTCATCAGTATATTTCAAAATATCCAGTTTAAAGAATTTTAATTAATTTTTAATATATTATATCCAGTTCCTTGAGGTCAGATGTTATTTGTACATTATGACTATCCCCCATCTCCACCAAAAAAGTTCTTTTTACACTTCTAAATTGGTATAGCTTTTAAATATATAATTTAAATTACTTTGCATTAATTAGGCTAAGTTTCTTACCTAGAGTATCCAGATTTATTAATCAGGGTATTTTTCTGTCATTCTTATATAAATGTGTTGTAGATAAAAAGGGAATTAAATGTCTATATACGTATCTATATTATGTACCTTTTTAGCAATAATTTCAGGTAATCGATTCCTGGTAATGTATTTATCATAATAAAGGTGTTTGAGACTTTAAGTTATATTATTTACGTTATTAATCCATATTGTTTTAATTTTAATAAAAACGCAATCATTATGTCACACTATTAATGGCCATACATAAGAAGTCGTATTTGTTCTTTCAATACCCTTACATTATAATAATATAAAGTACGTTGTATGGCAACAAGATGGTCTCCGTAGCGCAGTGGTTAAGCTATCGGACTCGTGGCTCGTAGGTACTGGTATCAAATCTCAGTCGAGGCATGGGATTTTTAATTTCAGTATCGGCTCCAACCCAAAGTGAGTGTTCCGCACGGCTCAGCGGGTAGGTATATACCACTTACACCGACCAGTGGTCCACAACTGGTTTAACAAAGGCCGTGATATGTGCTATTCTGTCTGTGGTAGAGTGCATATAAAAGATCCCTTGCTGTTTATCGATAAGAGTAACCGCATTAGTGTGGCGGCAGTGGGTTTCGTCTCCTACTAACACTAACCTCTGTCCTGGACAGACAGCTCAGGAAGCTGAGTTGTATGACCAGGACAGTGTGCTTGAATCTTAATTGGATATAAGCACGAAAATAAATACAACCAACCAACCGATGTCATGAACGGGGTGCCTAAACACCGAAAACAGGCGAAAGTCGAAGATGACCTCAAGTACTGAATGCGAGAACAGGCAAAAGTCGAAGCTGACCTCAAGTACTGAATGCGAGATCAAGTTCGACATTAGCTATTCTGTTTATACACCACCGACCAGGATTCACTGAAGCGGCAAATTTCCAATTTTAGCCAATTTGCGGTACATACGATTACGTCTAACGGACTGTACCCTTTTATAACTGTTAATACACCTTAACTTAATTCCCTCGAAGAATTAATCAGCTTTTTCAGTCACATAACCTGTTTATTTATACTTTTAAAGTAGAGGTAGAGTTCATTCCTTATGTTACGAAAGAAAGAAAAATAACTGGTCAATTTCTGGATTATAATCCTTTCGTAGTTCACTGATTTCCTGAAGACTCTTATAATAAATAACTTCCTATTTAAAATACGTTTTAAATTAGCCGTTTCTAAACTGTCAATGTGTCCAAAAATATTTTCTGTGTATGTTAAAAAAATATCTTTTATTATCATAATTTATGAAGGAATGGTGGTTGGAGGAATACTGCATATATTTTAAAATAAACGTCATACATTTAAACAAATCTAAAAGTTCCGTTAATTAGTGTTCTGAACAGTAGAATAGTACAACATTCTGAATGAAAAAATAAATAATACAGAATTATTTTCGGGTTTAGGCCGCAATAATGTGCATTATATTGTATCATAAAAGATTTTATTTTATTTTTTGGACAATAAAACTATTTTTTTCATATATTTTTATTTTACGTTTTTATGAGGACTTCAACTTTATTTATTTTTTAATTGTGCGATTGAATTTATTTAGTTTATTACCAAAACATGTTAAATTATTAGACACTATAATACCATTTTAACACATGAAATCATACATAATTTCTAAAGCGGATTCAAAGGTTGTGAAAAGCTTATCATATTTTTTCATCTCATATTTTGGTTATATACGTACTCAACCAAAAAAGAAAGTATACATGTTGAAATATTTTTGTTTCATGGGGTGGTCACAGTAATGGTTCAAAGACAGTAAACACGGGCGTAACTTGTGATATTACTGCACATACACAAGTCCTCCTAAATGATGTGGTTATCTAATTCCAGAATTTCTGCCATGAATGTCGTCTAGTTTATGAAATAAATGATTATTGATTACATGCATACTTTCTTTTTTTTGTTGAGTATATGTAACTTTAAACACTCCTTCAATGTTAAATATCTTTTTAAAAATTTTGAACCTCAGTTCCTAAATTTCTGTATCCGCCCCTTACATATTTAATAATACTTACAATTTATTGCTTAAAACGTCCATTTTCACTAACCCAGAGTCTTGATATTTGTAGTAACTCAAAATACATTATATCTGACAGAATAGACGAGCTTTTTAAGTCATGATACTTTTTCTCCAACATATAGTAATAGAGTCAAGATAATCAAGAACGTATCGATTGATATAAAATATTTAGACTTTTTATGAAGATTATACTACTCACATGCAAGCATCGTCATATAATTATTATTTAATTGCTGATTTGATCTATTGCTCTCGTGTTATCGACTATACTTTTAATCTATGTTATCTATGGTACATACTGATTATATTAATATTAATATTTAATGGCGGTGTTTTTTATTATTATATATTTTAGAAATAATTGTAGGACCATAGATTATGGCAGGCGCGTACCTGCGTATATGCGCAAGTACGCAGTGGCGTCCACATCATTTATTCTTTATAAAAAAAAATTCTTAACGACAACGGAAAACTGCGCGCGCAAAAAGTAAAGGAGATGGATAACCAAATTGTAGAATAAGTAAAGGCACATGTTAGTCCCCTTGAATTCCGCGGCAAAATTGATTAAATTCCGCGGTAAAATTAGCTATATTCTGCGAAGAAAATGGGAAATTCTGCAACATGAAAATAATACAATATCAATTCCAATCTAAATTTCCATGATATCACCAGTACTCCAACCAAATCGTTAAGAAATGTGTCAGAATGTAGTCGCTGGTTGTGATATTCGTAGTACTACGTAGTAGTAGTGAAACTTGTGTAATTTACTTCCAAGGAGTCAATCACTCCATAACCCATGGGGTGTTCAGTAGGGCGAGCGCTCGCGAACAATTTGCCAGGTTACCATCGTCTTGTATCACATAACGTTTATAAACTATTAGGCATAAAAACCAATTTCCGCGGACGTATTAGAATTCTGCATTGTGATGCAAATTCTGCAAATTTTTCAGCGTCCGCGATATCGCGGAATTCATGGATGGAAGGGGGGGGGGGCTGACAGGTAGATTAACATGTGGATGTAGGCTACCGGTACTCCTTTTCATATCCGGACCCAGCTAAAGATACATTAAAGTGAGATGCAACTCAGACGATGCACTGATGCTATCTATAGTTCAAACTGTTTATAAATTGCCGCATTAAAATTATAGGTGTAAAATGAGTTCTCAAAGTCACCAGAGTGCACCATATGACGTCTAGATTTCAAAAATATTCTTGGAGGGGGATTCCCCCAGTCACCCCTAAAACCTTCGGTGACTGTAAATTTGGAATCCACATCAAAAATGGCTGGGTACGCCCTTGTATAGTATACTAGTAACTTATTTAAATGGTGAGCATCAGTGGTCCAGTGGTGGAACATCGGAATCTCAAGCTGAAGACAGTGGTTCAAAACCTGTCGGAGTCTGACCCACATTTTAGACTACATGTCAAAAATTATCAAATAGCCGATAACTAATAAATCAATGTGCTCTAGTGGTATCGTTAAAAAAAAAATATAAAAAAAATAAAATAAAAAATAAAATAAAATAATAATCATACATTTAAATCATGTATCAGGCGTGGATGCAGGGGGTGGGGGGGTTGTCCAAATGTGATGAGTGAATAGGACTGGAGAATTTTTTTTAATTTTCACGTCCTTCCACTCGGAAAATATATATTAAAAAATTATATAATTCTAGAAAGGGAGGGGTCCAGACCCCCTGGATCCCATTGGGTCCGCTGTGTATATGTATTTATTTAGAGGTAGATTGTCCGCCCGAGGTTCGATGGGTTGGTGGATCCATCCCTTTCATTCTCCCATTAAGCTGTTTAACGTTCCATCCAGTGATTTACAAATGGTGTAACACAGACCGTCGTATGCACTGTCCAATGTATAGGAAGGTGCATATAAAAAAGATCCCTTGCTACTAATCGGAAAGAGTGGCCCATGCGACGGTGGATGGTTTCTTTTGTAGACCATATGTTACAAATAACAGCCGTAGATTTTTTGGTTTGTTTTGTTTAATGACGACTCCATTAGAGCACATTGATTTAGTAATCATCGGCTATTGTATGTCAAACATTTGGTTAATTTAACACGTAGTCAAGTGTGAGCCAGCCTCCAACGGGTTTTGAACCACTGTCATCAGCTTGAGAGTTCGACCAGACGCAGATTAACCATAGTGTTGCCATGTTAAACGAACAATCCTTTTCTTTCTGTATTTACAAACTAATTGAACTAGCGTCATAAACCAAGCAGCTGTAGCCTATAACATATGCCATGACATAGGTTTTCTGTGTCTTGTACGATGCAATAGTAAACGGGTTTGGAAAGGAAATAAAAGGTATATTTATATAAATGATCCAAAAAATATTTAAATATTTATTTGTTTACAAGAGACCATTTTAATGACGTTCAATGACGTGTGTGTATGTGTGTGTGTGTGTGTGTGTTGTTGTTGTTTTTGCTGTTGTTCGCATATTTTTGTTACCTTGTCAACAATATAATACAAGTTGCGAATTTAAATACGGTACTTAGATTATATTGTGTGTAGGCCTACTCTGTAAATGATATATATCCCACCATCACCACACCAGTGTTTTTGTGCTTTTGTTTTAATTTAGAATATTGATATTTGGATATGCTGTTCAACCCCAACAGACACTAGCAGGACTAGGGGTTTCAGATGTTCTCGACCCCCTTCGAAAAAGAAAAAAATTAAGAAGAAGAAGAAAAGAAGAAGAAAATGTAAATACAAACTCTTTTCAGTTTTTCCCTTTGAAGGATTTACTGTATATAAATATATGCTATACTATTACATGGCCGTAATTACAATGAAGCAAATGAGGCAAATGCCTCATTCGGAAATTGACGATTTAAATAGTTTTTATACAAAAACCTCTCGACCATGTATTATTACCACTGCGTATTTTTTACCTAAGGGCGGATACATAATTTTGGATACAATATTTTCATGTTTAGAATTACGACCAAATAGTAAAGGAGTAAAAGTAAATATTTGTGGATGGAGAGGATTTAAACCGCCCAAACACTCACTATGGATTCGCTTCTGATTACGTAATGGATAGCAATTTAATAGGCTGTATATTTGCCGTTGACGTTAGCATTTATTATTATATGTCATCGTTGCATGTAATCTATTTTCCCTGAATAAACGGTGTTGTAAATAATTTAAAATCATAACAATACATGTACATAGACCATATCGTCCAGGTCTGGCGTGGGACACTGACGTCACACGCGACTTGCGAGTAGCTATTACAGATCGTATTGTTGTTGTTATTTTAGTTATTAAAAAATAAATTTAAAGGTATATTTTAGGATGACCAATAATTTAACAGATTTTAACAATAAAACAAATACACCCACACTCTTCAAAACAAATAATAATAATCAGTAAATAAATAATTTTAAAAATGAAATAATAATAAAAATAATTAAAAATAATACATGTAATTAAACAAAAAAATAAAATAAAAAGTGATACGTTACTGGAAACAAACAGTTTTGATAACTTTTTATTTTACGTTTTATGTAACGAAAACAAAATATGTATTGAAGGTGGCAGGTCTCCAAAATATATTTATATTGAAATGTATTACATTAAATAAAAAGAGTATATCATTAATTATCATCATGCACATATTAGTACCCCAACCACAATTTGTTTTATAATAATACTAATAAATATAACAAACAAATAATAAATAACAAAAATAATTTTAAAAATAAATTTAAACATAATAATAATAATAATAAAACAACAAAATTAATAAAACAATAAATAAATAAATATAAGAAAAAGAAAGAAAATAAGACGAAGATAATTCTATAGGAAAAAAAGGTTATGATAACATGATTGCAAAAATGTTTTAAGTCTGATTGTATTTCTGTGTTTTATTACTAAAGGTTATTAATAATAATAATAAATTAATGGTTCTGTTTGGGGATGTTAACACATTACATAATTTATAGTTTAATGTTTAGCTTTAATTAATTAATTAATTAATTTGTTGATATCCTTAGAATACTTTTTCTTACCAAGAAATGGCATCAGTATCAACATTGTTTATGTGTTCGTTGAAGTTTTCCAAAAGCATTACCCTATTTTCACTTTGTTATTTGATCAATCAGTTTGAGTGTATAATGGGTCGTTCATTTTTACAAGAATATAAACTGCAGACTGAGATAATAACCCAACATACGGGGTATTTTTGAAACTGAAAATATCGGTTTATGTATGTAATGAAAACAAGCATCTAATGGATATTAAAATTTAAAGCGCCAGTCTCATATTTGCAGAAGGTGGCAATTCTTAGTACCAGCGCAGCCGAGGGACAAGAGGGCATTTGCCGCCCCCTCTCCATAATCTGCGGCGACCTTTCTTGTGACAATATTTTCATTTAATACGTTCAAATGGCGCCCCTATTCAGTCTTAACTCCCAACCCCCACGCCCCATGGCCACCGGAACTGGGGCGGCGGCTGCAGCTCCAATAATTTGTCCAGAAGCCATTAAAATCGTTTTTGTTTCCAGTAACTACATTTCAAACTTTTCCCAGGACAGCCTTTTCTCCCCACCCCCAGCCCTCAATATCGCCGCCCCAATATCACAATAGTTCCGGCGGCCCTGCCCTCCCCCCTATATTTATATACAAAGCGTATATGTGTTGAAATATATTACATTTTATAAAGCATATCATCAGCTGCACGCACATAACAAATTACTATAATTGAAAACAATTTAATGTTAATTTTCTACATATTTGTAATATATAGCTGTATTATTTAACTTTATGTCATGAATAAAACAGTTAAATAATAATAATACTTACCAACAAATGTATGCTTCTTGTGGCCAGAACTACAGGTTCTGTATGTTTTCCCGCCAAATCATTGAACTCGCAGACGACAGTGGTCGCAGACGGCCAACTGTTTCACGAAAAGGTGTGTATCCTTCATGAACGTTCTGTTAAACAAACACCATTAAATTGCTCGTATGAGCTGGCGTTTCGTGTTAAGTGTCGTAAAACACTTATATATTCCAGCCTATGTCATCGTTTATCGACCCACAGAAAAAAAAAACCGTGACTATTGAATGTAGAATATTTTTTCTATGGTTCAAGAATATAATAACGTATGTCCCTCAGCCAAATATAATTCTTTGCTATTTCTATCATCTACGTGCATGTCAACATAATGACATAAAAAGTAGCTTACTTTTTGAAAGTTAATGCACTGTACCTCGTAATTAATTATTTAACCAAAATACTAACCCAGTTTCAACTATGTAAGTACTGTAAATCAACTTGACCGATATACCAATCTAATGTTATTTAGTTCTGTACTGCACTCTAAATCAGCGAAATATTAAGATATCTTTCTTCAAATATGTACTCTATTATAACAACCAAAACACAAGCCTTCTTTTGTTCAGTTCTTTACCATACTAAACAAAATACTATAGTTGTTTACTCTATCTTAATAACAAAACACACCTCTTCGAGTTTTCCAATTAAAAGCGGGTAGGTGCTTCTCAAAATACAACTCATGTATTCATGCATTTAAGATCTATGACGGTAGTATATTATATATACCCTCTTCAGTTTACTTGTCATAGTACAATTAACCCGACGAAGCAGAAAATTCCTCCGAATACAAACTCAGTTTTATGGACATGAAATAACACCAGGCTATATTCAGTTGTTAGCGTTGAACCCCATGATACATAGCGGTTATGCTATTCTTTAGCACAGGAATATCAACAGCCAATATATCAATATGTTACAGTCGATGATCATGAACAATGACTTTTAATGTTGATACATGTACTTTAAATTAATATGTGTTTGAAAATTCCGATTGGAAGCCAAGTTAGTTAAGAATTTCTTAGAAAAGAAGGAAGTGTGAGAGAACCCAGGATATTGGAACAGGGATGGACGAGAGGCTGGAATAATATTATTATGTTTACGGTCATACACTAGTATACAAAATTATGATTAACTACAGGCGCGGATGCTGTATTTCTGAAAGGGGGGGTCCAAATGTGATAGGTGAATAGGAATGGGGGAAAATGATTAATTTTCAGGTCCTTCCACTCGGAAAATAATTTATATGAAGAAGAAAAAAGTCTAGAAAAGGGGGTCTGGGCCCCCTGGACACCCTCTGGATCAGCTACTGAACTAACTAATTAATTACAAAACAAAGAATTAATTTAAAATATAAACATTTTATTTGTCCATAGAAATACTTCATTCAACTACTGACATAACCACAGCATCTCGCTTAATATTATCAATATTTTAAAAATAATAATGAATTATGCTCACGGACAAATAAATCGGAAAAAAATATCGGTTTTTATTCCGTTGAAGGTGTGACGTATATATTTCGAGTCACGTGACGGATATTCCCCAGTTAGCTGTTATTTTAAAACTTCTGAATATTTTTGTAGCTGCAAAAACATTTCGCCCCATTTCTTTTATGAGGAGTTCCGATCTTGAAATTTTTAAATGTGAAAAGAATTGATCAACTCGACATGGAATTCCCTATACCATGGTTCAGTTAAAACAAATGCATGTATGTTTTATTAGTAATCAATATGAGCACAAAGCCCCTTAAATTCCGTGGGAGTATGTATTTAATGCAGACCAAGTGCAATATTTAAGATTTCCACATTAAATTGGAATAAAATCAGCAAGTACAGCCTTGAGTTAAGAATTAAAAACTAGCGGTTGCTCACTGGACTAGTTTTGCGATTTATGTAAACCAAATGGGAACGTTTAGAACCAATGCAATTCCAACGCAGCGTCCGCGAAATGTAGCTTGTCCTGAACGGAAGTTGGATATTCTGAATGGGCAAAGGAATTTTTGTTTTCTAATGACAAATATATATATATACACACACACACACACACACAAATTGTTTCAAATCAAAAACTCTTCCTTGACTTCCATCAAAGTGGATAATCACTCCACAGAATACACACCAGAAACTGTCCTGTCATCGTAGTCCTTATTATTATGTTTTTCTGCTAATTGAAAAGAATAGCTTGTGTGGTAGCAGTGGATTTCTATACTTAACATCTACTAGACAATGATTAAAAAAAAATGTTTGGTCGTTGTTAAACGTTACTTGTCTTTTAGGTAAAATTGTCAGACAAGTTGCTTAATTGTCGTTGGCAGGACTCTAGCTAGCGGCAGGGTTGCAAGGGGGCAGTCCCCAGGAGCAGATGCAGCATTTCTGAAAGGGGTGTTTCCAAATGTGTATTTCTGAAAAGGGGGAGGTCCAAACGTGATGAGTGAATAGAAATGGCAAAAAAGGGTTAATTTTCACGTCTTTCCACTCAGAAAAAGTTTTTTTTTAAAATTCAAGTAAAGATTGGTCCTGACCTCCTGGATCCGCTACCGAGTCCTCCCCACCCCCTCAACCAAAAAAAAAAAAAAAAAAAAAACAAAAAAAACAAAAAAAAGAGAAAAGAAAAAAAAAAGAGGAAGAAACTTGATAATTTACCGTCTATTGATATTTCAGAGCCTCAAGATTTCATAATTTCCAGGGGCATAACCCCAGACCCCCTCTATTACAACGCGCCTTCGGCACTCGTCAGTTCCAAGAATTTATTTGCCCCTCCTTCAAACAAAAATTCCAAGATACGGCCCTGTACCGGACCACACATTATAATGACGTAATTCGACACTTCTAGTAATTACGTATCTGTATAATCAGA
>JAULBS010107315.1:2500-15429 GCA_032355785.1 Symmetromphalus regularis | reverse complement strand
CTAGTGGGGGGTCACAGGAAAACTATTTAATTTAATTAATTTATTTAATGCCCCCCTCCCCCCAGCACAAAAGTAAACATCGGCTATTGGGGGGTCATCGGAAAATTATTTAATTAATTTATTTAATGCCCCCCAGCACAAAAGTAAACATCGGTTATTGGGGGGTCATGGGAAAACTATTTAATTAAATTAATTTATTTAATGCCCCCCCCCCCCTCCACAAAGTAAACATTGGCTATTGGGGGGTCACAGGAAAACTATTTAATTTATTTAATGCCTCCTCCCCCCAGCACAAAAGTAAACATCGGCTATTGGGGGGGTCACAGGAAAACTAATTTATTTAATGCCCCCTCCCCCTCCAGCACAAAAGTAAACATTGGCTATTGGGGGGTCACAGGAAAACTATGTAGTTAGATCACAATTGGGTTTTGTGTTTTAGTTTAATGACAGCACTAGTGCACTTTGATTTATTCATCATCAGCTGCTGAATGTCAAACAATTGATAATTCTGATATGCAGTTTTCAGAGGAAACCCACTACGTTTTCAGATTCGCAGCAAGGAATCTTTTATAAGCACTTTCACATAAACAGGACAGCACATACCACAACCTTTCATGTAACTTGTATGGCATTAGTTTGGATGGGAATAAACCCAATTAAATAAATCCATGTGTGGTGGATGTAGATAGAGAATTGTTTTGGTTAGTGTTGTTTTAATGCCTAGTGACAAAAAAATGGCTGTTTTGAATATCAGAAAAGGAATGAAATTTTGAAACATTTCAAGTGTTAATCCACCAATATCCTCAATTATAATCATGACCCCACCTACTCTGTTTTGTTATTGTCAAAGAGCACAACTCAATCATGTTTAAAGTGAATGTGAGACAAATTAAATTGGTAATATTTAAAACCATTTAAATTTTGTTTACATGGCTTGGTATGATTGTGGTGCTTGGGGGAGGGGGGGAGGTAATTAAACAAACAATGGTGGGGGTGGGTGGCATTGACAGGTACTTCCTATCACAGTGGGTTGATTTTAGTTCACTTCGTGTAATAATTCAACCATGTTTTGTGCACTGAGTTAACTTTGAAATATTACAATATATTGTATTACCTTCATTAAATTAAAACCTTGTGCTGAGTACAAGTTACAAAACAGTTGAAGGCAAACAAGTACAATTAAATTATTAATTAATAGATTTCACATAATCTGACGCAGAATGATTTAGATTTCCGATACAAGCGGTACGAATTCTGTCTCTACATGTGTCGCTCCAGTGAACACTGCACGGTATGCACTGCACCAAGAAAGTCAAGTTCCTTGGGGGTCGGTTCAGTGGGTTCAAATATCACTCCAGTACATGACTTTATTACAAAAACTTCAATAATAATGAGCAGTGATGTAAAAACAAATCATTGTTTGTTTAATGACAACCAGCACATTTTTTATTGAGCGGCCATTAGGTATCAAACATACAGTTAGCAAATTATGGATTTCAGTGGAATCCTGTTACTATAGAGATGACTGTTTCTGATTAATAGCAAGAGGTCTTCTATACTTTCCCACAGACAGGACTACATACCATACCAGATATGAACCACTGGCTGGAACAAGAAATACACCAAATGACTCTGCTGAAGAGGATTGATCTGATGACCTAGGAGACCTCAGGAAGATGCTTCAGCTCTTGAGCAACATTCCATTTCAAGCAGTGATGCATTCTGAAAACATTTCATTGCCAATCAAGGACAATGGTTGGCCATAATAAATGAAGGTTAATAACGGAAGTTTCTTGTGGAGTTGATGCCAGTTCCTCCAGGATTGAAAATCTATCTCAGAACTTAGAAAGATACAGTTATTGACAGTCTAGGTCTGATCAGTGTCTAGCAATGATAATTCAAAAGACTCCTAACTCATTATCTCTGTTGTATGGTAAAGGAAAGGATTGTTTGAAGACACCTATGTTTTTATTCAGTGACTCGTGGTCTTTAGAGACAAATTTCTAACACTACAAAGGCTATTTTTTCTGATTAACATGGATCTTATATACTTTCCCAGACAGGACAGCACATACCATCGCCTTTAATAAACCAGTTGTGGACCTCAGGCTGGTGTAAGTGAAAAACACCTAACCATTGTGCCTTGTTGAGTATTAACTCTGGGTTGGAGCTTGTATCGAGATAAATAATCCAATGACTCGACTGAGATTTGATCTTGTTACCTACCAGCTTTGAGTTCAACATCTCAACAGCCTCTGGTATATGCTCTCCGAAGAAGCTCAGAATAACAACTAGTATGATCAGTAATCAGTTGACAAGAAACAACCAAGAATATAAAATTACTAAAGTGCTATCTTCTTCAAAACTATATCTCTGCACAAGTGTAAAATCCAAGAGATGTTTAGACAAAATCTTAAAGGTTTGCTCATGGATCACTGTCAAAAGAGTGATGACCCCAAAGTTTTGTGAAAAACACAGGAAAAGTTTAGAGATAAAATCATGTTAGAATTGTTGTGAAAAGATATCAGTTAAGTCAATGGTAGAAGCTGAATAAAAAAATAAAAAACCCCACAGAATGCTGATATGTACAAAGGAAAAGATTGATTATACGTATAAAACAAGGTGGTCTATTTGGCATCCAGCATCATTCTGTTTGTAAATTTTTAACCAGACTTTATACAATAATAATATGTCCTTTTAGTTTGAAGAGGAAATTTAAAATAATGAATATGGCAATAAATAATTGTTAACTTAAAAATCATAATTAATTGTAAATTATAAAACAGAATATTTGTAAAACAGAATGTTTAGTTTAATTATGAAACAAATTTAGTTAAATCTCAACATAACCATCTACAAAAAAAATCATTGTTTTGAGCAAGTGGATTTTATATACAGGTTTAGTTTCATCTGTAATTACAATACAACATGGAGGTGAATAATGCAAAATATCAATACTGCCTGAGTCTCCATGTTTCATCCTTCTTCTTTTTTTTCGTTCTTTTTCTTTTTGGTTTATTGCATTTTAACATCTTATCAAATAGTTCAGGTTTTTTTTCTCCTTTTTTCATCAGAGAAAATATGCCTCCCACTGGTATTAGTAAAGACTAAGAGAAATATTAAATAAAGTGAATTCACTTTACAGTGATGGATTTCAAAGTCTTTCTTGAAACACAAATTCCTTTAATATACTTCAAACATTTTATCTAATTTAATTTTGAATCCATAATTAAATAATAGCCAGTGATTCATATAACTGGTCACCTAGTCGACAATGGTGAGCATGTTTTAAAGATGGGACTAACAAATAATAGTGATAACAGGGCCACCGGAATGATTGTAACATTAGGACGGCCGACTAGTGATGTTGGGGGCTAGGGGGATTCGGGTGTATGTTACCCTCAGAAAATTTTGGAAATGTAGATATTGGAAAAAACATTTTAATGGCTTCTGGAGACATTATTGGGACAGTGACAATTGCCCCTGCTGCCCCAGTTCTGTCGGACATGAATAATCACCTATAACTCATAACCTAGGGGACAATTCAAGTATTTGGTCCCTAGATATCTAGACATTATTTCAACCATTATAACCCCACCATTATATACTGTATGACAATCATTTTTATTTTCAGATTTTCATGTCAAAACAATCTGTTTCTCTGCATACTATTTTAAGCTGTCAGATACTAGAAAATCACATCTAATGGTGTTTAATTTTAAATATTTTCTGGGGCTGGCTTTTGTATGGTTGGGCATCCCTCTCAAAGTGACACACACCCTTTTCACAAACCCCTTGTTCCAGCCCTGCTTTTAATGTCTGGGAATGAAAAATAAATCAATGTTTTCATCATAATTGAAGTTATTTAAAAATAACTAATAGGTCAAGCAGTTGAAAGCGGCCTTGCAGACATCTGTATATAACAGACACCAGACTATAAAAGCCACCTGACTATAAAACCCATTTTAAATTCTACAATAGTACATACATCTTTCAACCTGTCTATAAAACTGACTTTTAAAGTCTCCCTTCATAGTACATACATATATTTGAACTTGTCTATAAAAGCCATTTTAAATTATGTTCTTTCATACACATACATTTATTTAAACTTGTGTATAAAGGCCACTTTTAAATTCTCTCTTAATTAGTTCATAGTGTATAATGTATTTCAACCTGTATTTAAAGGCTACTTTTAAATTTTCCGTTCTTAGTATATTCATATATTTTAACCTGTCTACAAAAAGCACTTTAGATGTGTCCTTTCATAGTACATACACATATTTCAACCTGTATATAAAGGCTACCTGCTACTAACAACCACATCTATAAGGTCTGCTATTTGGTTGTTATAAGCAGGTTTGACTAAGACATTTCAAAACTGTATTAATTGTATATGAAACAAGACATATGTAGTATCTATATCATTAAATCTCATGATAGGAATGCAAACACAACCTAGTCTAGACTGGAAATATATCCCAAGACAAACTTATTCAAAATATAGTTTTGTATTGATAAAAAACCCTATGTAGATAACACACACGCATCCCCAGGTGTATACGCAGAGTTTTTTCTTTGAATATAGATCATAGTTATTACAAGATTTAAATCAAGAAAGTATGACACATCCGACCAATTTGATTCTACAATAAATTCACTACCACACAATGACATAACAACTTCAATTGTTTTACCCTCTAGAGTTAAACATGAAGAAGCTATCACTTCTGTTATAGGTTAATATAAATTTGTATGTAAATCAAAACAGGCGTAATACCTGGGGGTTCCGATGTTCTTACAAAATAAACTTTTACCAGACAATTGTAAAATATCTTCAGAAATGTGAAACTACAGGCCATAAATAATATAAGACTATATCTTGACAAAAATGTATTTGTTAAGTGAATCTTTGTTACCAACCGATAATAATTTAATACATTTTGTATTTACATTGGAATGGAATATTTTTTTGAAGGTTGCTTTTAACATTTATTACCAAAATAGAAGCCAATTCATCGATATTCATAGACACAAGTTTGTTCATGTTTCATTTTTCATACCACTGAAGCACATTATAAATCACTGACTACTAGATTTGGTAATTTTCACATGTAGTCACTGTGAGCTAGCCTCCAACAGGTTTTGATTGTAAAATAAAAATTAAAAGAAGGTATAATTATTATGTACCATAACTAAAAAAAAAAAAGTAAAAAAAATCATGAAATAAGAATCATGTTGTGATGAATGAGAACACATACAAAGTTGTCCTAAGGGAAAAAAATGCCAAAGTGTTTTATTTTTAATGTGAAAATACTCCAACTCAATTTTACACCTGAATTTTTATATTTATTTAAAATAAAATGTATACTCCACTGATTATCAGGTCATTTCATGCATTTTCTTGATTAAGATCAGGAGCCAAAAATATATGAGACAATAAACTGTGTTTTTAACAATACCTTTTCTTCTAGGAACTGTAGAACAAAAAGGACAATGGTTTTGGAAATTAAACTAAAGACCTAATGTTTATACAAAATTTCTAGAAGATGTACTGAATATTAAAAAAATTTATGAGGTAAAAACTGATTTTTGTTGTTTTTGCTACTGTCCAAATTCACCTGTTATTTTTTCTTTTGTGAAATAAAAAATAAATTGACCTTCAATATGTTCAAAACATTTTTTTTTTAATGACTCCTCTAGAGAACATTAATTTATTAACCATCGGCTATTTGATGTCAAACTTTTGGTAATTTTGACAAACTGTCAAAAGTGTGAACCAGCCTCAGACAGGTTTTGAACCACTGTCTTCAGGTTGAGAGTCCGAGTTCAACCACTGGACCACAGAGGCTTGTTAAAAATCTTAGTCACTATGATCTCCAGTAGATGATTTAAAAAACAATTCTTAGTCACTATGATCTCCAGTAGATGATTTAAAAAACAATTCCTTTCATTAAAAAGTTAAAATCTTAGTCACTATGATCTCCAGTAGATGATTTAAAAAACAATTCCTTTCATTAAAAAGTTAAAATGGAGTATTAAAGCAGTATTACAATAAAAATATCAAGAAATTATCAATATATAAAACAATAAAAAGAAAAGACATTCCAGTCACTCACATTCATACACCTTTTAAGTCCCAACTTTTATCAATTTCAACTACTGCTTACCATTTGTATGTAACTGCATTGACATTAAAAGTATCTAGGGCCCATATTTTCGAAGCATTCATAGCTATGAATTTGTCCTAGTGACGTCATTTTTCATAATTTTTGTATACAGTGACTACAAAAACTGATCACTAAGTCAAATTTACGATATCATAGTGCTAAGAGAGCTTCGAAAATATAGGCCCAGATATTTTGAAAGATTCATTTAAAACTGTATTATTATTTATAATCATGCAACCAAGCATGATCGTTCGGACATCAATTCCTATACAGCTTATGGATTTGTCCACAAGATTTCAACAACTCTTGAAATTCAGGCATATTTATACAGCACCTAATTAACATCACTAAATTGTCTTGCTTTGTCGCTGCAATTAGAGTTTTATGAAAATTTCATATTTTTGAAATGCTGCCATAAACCAATCATATAGCTCCTTTTACTGCAGCATTGCTGGTTGCTGACGTCAATTGTGAGAGCTGTTGCATAACTTTTGTTATATAAAGAAACATTGTTTTCAACAACAATTCTGTTATCTGAATAAAGATAGAACACAAAAAAATGTAATTTTTCTATTTTTTAATAATTGAGAAATTGTAGTTAAAAACATACATTTGAAATGATGAATAAAATGACAAATCTGAACTTGATGAAGGACCTAGGTGAACGAAGTACAAAAATATCATACCATCATGAACTGTAATGAATAAAAAGTGAAAATTAAGAATCTCACATATTTGGTGGAAATGAAATCCAAAAACTAAAGTATTCAATCATTAAGGCAACAAGCCTGACATGATATAAACTGAACTCTCTAAACATATTTATTGAAACAAGTGTAAAGAAAGGAAAGGAATGTGCTTAATGACACCCCAGCATACTGGTTAACCAGATACTATTATTATTAGGTGTCACACTCAAGTTATCTGCAACTCATCGTCTACACAGGAAACCTGCTACAACCACATAGGCTACTCTTTCTGATGTACCCGCCCCCACCTCTCCCCACCCCTACTTCATGGTGCTTGCCTATATTGTTATAACATACAAATGGATTACCAGGCTCTATGGTTATTTCTATGCTTGCAGCTTCACGCTGAAATCCTGAAAGTTGTTCTGTATATTTCCTACAACAATCTCAACCACAACCAATCCAACGGATAAAAAACATATATTCAAATAAAACCTGCTAACCATTAATGCCATCACAAATGTATGTAGCTTCATTAATAACATGACTGTAGAACTTAAGTTGATCACACTTCAATGAATTCCACCTAGAAATAAAAGCCATTTTAACTTGTGTTTGTTGAGAGTAAGATAAATAGGTTTACAAGCCTTTAAAAAAGTCACAAATAATTGTTTCATCAGCACACTGTTCAAACAGAAAAGGTTTTGTGTAAACCATATTTTTTATTGTGTAGAAACTGGATTTATACTTAAATCTTCACCTTATGCTTGGCCCAAGTGTTCTTGAATCCTTGGTATAATAGAAGTTACAACTATGAACTGAAACAATTTGATTTTTCATTTTACTGAGCATTGCTTTGATTACCTTAGCTCTACATCTCCATCCTATGTGTGGGACAACAGTATTCTTATTGGCATAGACAGCATTATGGAAGTAAGACCCACTGATTGAAACTATTTATTTTTTCATCTTGCTCAGCATTGCTTTGATTGCCTTAGCCCGCATCTCCAGCTCTAACAGTTCCATCTGGTTCTTAGTGAGGAATGGGATCAGAGAGTCAGATACAGACTCGGACGTCTTCACTTCAAGCCTCACCGACTGATCCTCTCCTGAATCTGTACCCATCTGATCCTCATCCTCATCATCAGAGAACTGTTCCTCCAAAACCTCACCCTCATGTGAGTCTAGATCACCCTCTTGTGAGTCTCCTTCTTCTTGCTGCTCTCTTTCACTCACCAGCTGCTCTCCTTCACTCTCCAGATCATCTGGACCTTCCATACCTGACTCTATAAGTTCTCTTTCTGAATGAACATCTCCTGGAAGTGGATTAACATTAACACGACCATCAGGTACTGGATATCTTCTTTCTCCTTCCTCAGATCCAGTTCTTGATGACTGTGGACTCCAATGTTCTCTATCTCTCTCACAACTTGTGTTATTTATTCTATCAACATCCTGTAAAAACAACAAAGTATAACCTTATTAGCAGATGATACTTAATAGTCTAAGATTTTTATAAGTTCAGCATTTCAATTTTACAAACACATATCACTGTTGTCTTTGAATGAAAAGCTTTCTGGTTATTAATCTTTTCATAATCTACAAATCAAGATAATTATAGTGTTTACAAATAAAGGCTATAGAACAGACCAGAAAGAATATAAAAACAATTTAAAGTCAGAACATATTTTTCTTGTCAGTAGTAAACAGATATATATATATATTTAACAAACCTCATTTTTCTGAACAGCTCCCTCTTGAACAACCATATCCTCACTGAAAAAAAAAAGTTAAATTAAAAATAAACATTTTCTGATGAAAAGCAATAAATTAAATTATGTCCAGTTGTGCATTAAATTAGGACAATATTCTATATAAAAAAAAAAAAATTATTTGGGTGGTAGGATATTACTTATAAAGGGAAGTAACTCACATATCGGAGTGATGTTCTCCTGTCTGGGAGGTAGAATCAGCTGGCTGGCTTTTAGGCTTTTCTTTACGTTTCTTGTCAGAATCTGAAAACAAATGGAAGTCAATAATTAAGATAGCTGAGCTATAACAATTTTTAAAGACTCCTCACACACCTTTAATGGAATAAAAAGACACAACACATATCTTTAACGAAATAGAAAGACATCTTGTGCACTTGTAACTCTTGGAAATTTACTCATCCGAGCAGACACAGAGTATTTTTATCATTCGAGGAGGAGGTTCAAAGTTACATACGACCAAATTATAATGGTGAAAATAATTGGTGGCTGGTGGATGGGGGCTCTGCTTCTGCACAGATAACTACCTTTAGGACACTATTTACATATTTGACACTTTTTATATATTTTCTAAATTTAACAGTAAGATAACCTATATACATTTAACAAAAGAGACAACTTGTACACAGTTAACTGAAGGAACAACATGTACACATTCAATTAAAGAAACAGCTTGTATACATTTAACAAGAGATAATTTGTACACAGTTAACTGAAGGAACAACCTGTACACATTCAATTAAAGAAACAGCTTGTATACATTTAACTGAAAAGCTAAGTTGGAAATAATAAATTTCTTATACACAGAGTGTCTCAAAAGTCCTGCAACATAGGCTATTTTTCTTATTTTACTTATTTAATACATTTTTTCTTCTTTCCACACTTATTATGGACTAAAAACTAATAAAAGTTCATAATTACATAAAAGAAGTTCAAAAGAACAGTTTGAACATTTACTGTAATTTAATAAATATTTTCTATAGTGCAGGCACTTCTGAAAAATTATAACTACAGATAAATATTGGTTTGCAGGTAGCAGACAATTTGTAGGTGCACATTTTGCAGGTAGCTTGGAGGGCGGGGGGACCCTATTATTTAAAAAAACTGGATAACCGTGATGCTGCATGTATAATATTTATATGTACGTTTGTAAATATGTAGATTAGAGAGGGCCTCAGGGGAGACCAATTGTAATGCTGAATGTATTACCCTCTGAAAATAATAATTATAATTATAATATAATAACAATTTAAAAAAATATAATAATAAAAATAATAATAACTATAATATAATAATAAAAATAATAATAATAATATAATATAATAATAAAAATAATAATTATAATATAATAGTAATAAAAATAATATTAATTGAGAAGACCTATTTGTAACATCAACTTTTTTATTATGAATTATGCTGGTCACAATGGACATGTACATCTAGATTAATCAGACTATTGATATTTGATCTCTTTCTAACACTATTAGTTACTACTATATATAAAAAATGCTTCAGATGTTGCGAGAAGCTAAAAATCACTCCCTCACACTCAGGGGAGCCAGAGTGAAAGCCCCCTTTAAACGGCAAACTGCAGTAGCACTAGTATTAAGTTTTAGTGGATGACAAACTTGGATATGTGCCAAACACAACTGAAAATAAGTACAGCACTTTATCATCAGCTTCATGTTGTCATGGTAATACAATAAACTTTTCACCGAAAGATCAATATGTTATTTGAATAGGCATTCCACATAAAATGTTAAAAACACAATTAAAACCTGGCGAAAAAAGAAACTTCCAAAAACAATAAACCATCGGCACATTAAACGCATCAAACTGTTGACAACTCGTTCATTTTCTGCTTCCACGTTTCAATTAGTATTTTATAATAATCACCGATCCAGCAAAATCGTCCTCACAAACAGCAGTTATCTGCCCTTAGACTGTGGTGAGAAGAATTTCCAATCTTTGAGTTACAGGTGCTTTAATGTTCTAAGTTTACGGCGGCCATTTGTAAAGTTACACCGGGCACGATAAGAGGAAACAAAGTCGGTTAAGAATCTGATTTTGTTTTCCCAGGTGATTTTATTGTTCTAGAAACATTTCAAAGTTGCCAGTGAGCTTAAAGGGCAGTATAATTCTGGAATGAAGGAAAGTTGAGAACTAACAAATGTGAAGTTCTTGAGACCAGGGGTTACATTCAGAAATAGAAGAAACTGCAACATTTCATTTTCTATACACCATCACCCATTGTTCACAGTATGGCTGAGTTAGTGGAATATATTAAAACCTAAATTTTAAATCAAGGACAATATTAACTGAAATGATATATTCAAACTTCATTTGTAACAATCTAAGATATCTTCATTTGTAACCTAAGATATATTCATTTGTAACCTAAGATATCTTCATCTGTAACAACATAAGATATCTTCATTTGTAACAATCTAAGATATCTTCATTTGTAACAACCTAACATATCTTCATTTGTAACAATATAAGATATCTTCATTTGTAATAGCCTAAGATACCTTCATTTGTAACAATCTAAGATATCTTTGTTTGTAACCTAAGATATCTTCATTTGTAACAATCTAAGATATCTTCATTTGTAATAGCCTAAGATACCTTCATTTGTAACAATCAAAGATATCTTCATTTGTAACCTAAGATATCTCCATTTGTAACCTAAGATATCTTCATCTGTAATAACCTAAGATATCTTCATTTGTAACAACCTAAGATATCTTCATTTGTAACAACCTAAGATATCTTCATCTGTAACAACCTAAGATATCTTCATTTGTAACAACCTAAGATATCTTCATTTATAACAACCTAAGAGTTCTTCATTTGTAACCTAAGATATTTTCATTTGTAACAACCTAAGATATCTTCATTTGTAACAACCTAAGATACATGTATCTTCATCTGTAACAACCTAAGATATCTTCATTTGTAATAACCTAAGATATCTTTAATTAAATCAAAATTATATGTTGACTTTCTATAAAGATATTTAAAAGTGAAATATTTCACTAAGTGATGTGTCCAGATTGATTGATTTGTTTAATAACCCCCCACACCTCCACAGATAGCACAAAAATAAATAATGGCTTTAATGGGTGGGCTGGTTAAATTATAAATATTTAAAATAAAGCAGTGCATCTAGCTATAGGTAACTATGAATAATATAATGATAAAATATATATATAGTCAGGTGCCCTGTTTTGGTGAGTGCATAGATTGGGCATAAGCATTTGCTTTGTGGAAGATCTATGATATCGCCCATTTTAGTGTAGAAAATGTAAACAAACCGCTATCACATACACAAAAGATTTGACAAATAAGCACAAAACAAGTCAATAGTCCACATTTCAAATTGGTACAAATCTGAATTTAGTATATTTCTTAAACGTTTGTATAAAAGTCCATAATTTTAAAATACCTAATAAAATAAAAAACAGTTTACTTGTCAGATGTTGTATTTTCGTCTGGCAGTTCAAATCATGTGATTGCCATGTGGTATATTTTCACAAGTTCCTTTACAGTCCATTGCTAAAAATATACACCTATTATACGTAAGTTCCTTTACAGTCCATTGCTAAAAATATACACCTATTATACGTTTTTTTTGAAGTGTCATTGTTTCATGAATGTGTTTCAAATGCAAAATAATGTACTTTTTACATGAATGAACAATTTTAAATCAGACTTTTTGTTTCTACACTTTATAAAATTATTAGCTACAAATGTTTTATGATTTATTTAGAATAAATTTGTAATTAAATAACTTTATTGTTTGTGTTCCCAAACAATTCATCAAGCAAGATTTTTTTTTAAACACACTTCATTTAATCATTCAAAAAATCAGTTTAAAATTATTTATTTATGTATTTTGGGTGAAGACACATTTTACAACTCTACAATTGTATTTCATACTATTTTGGTTTTAATTTGTACCAGTGATCACGTCATTCTAGTCACCCACCGAAACAGGTTACGTAGTTCTCAATATTGACCTTAGAGGGTCGCTATTTGTTTTGGTGCCTGAGTTTTCCATATTACCATGGAACATTCTGTTCAGTACATATTATTGGAACAGAAACCCCAATAAAAAGTGAGATGGACATATAACCAAAGAATCAGTTTTAAAATTCTTGTATTTTTCAATGTATTAAACTGGTCACCCTATGATACACAAAAGTATTTTACTTCATAACGTTTTGGATTATATATGGTTGCTAAGGTAACAGAAATCGTAACTGAAAAGTGCAAAAAAAAAAAAAAAAGAAACCCCG
>JAULBS010107304.1:0-15429 GCA_032355785.1 Symmetromphalus regularis | reverse complement strand
ATAATAACAAGCATACACCATAAAAACTAAAATGTGTATTTTGTTTAAATTGAGGATATTAAATTGTGTGTCAGGAACATTTTCTTTTATGTCCGGCACAAATTGATTGATGCTGGACATTTTGACCAGCTGAACTAAAATAATTATTTCCAGGCCTGATAAAGTAAAGTTTGTTTTATTTAACAATGTCTCTAGAGCACATTGATTTTATCTTATCATCGGCTATTGGACGTCATACATATGATCATTCTGACATATTTATTTAGAGGGAACCCACTGCCGCCACATGGGCTACTCTTTCCGACAAGCAGCAAGGGGTCTCTTATATGCAACTTCCCACAGACAGACAGGACAGAACATACGACAGCCTTTGATGAACCAGTTGTGGACCACTGGTTGGAACTGAAAATAGCCCAAACTGCAAATGGGTCCACTGAGGATGTATTAAATAAATAACAAGTTACATGACATATGGAACAAATTAACTAAAAAATCATAGGAACTAACAATATTTTACAATATTGCTTATTGTTGCAAAAAAAAGGGCACCCGGTAGTGGATCCCACTTTTCTAGAATTTTTTTTTTTAAATGTATGTTCCGAGTGGAAGGACGTGAAAATTAACCATTCTACCCCCCCCCCTCCGTTTCGGAAATCCTGCATCGTGCCTGGTGTTAGTTCTGTTACATGATAAGTCTTAACTATGACAAAGAAAATAGTTTCTGCATGCAATATGTTATAGAATCAGAACAATTTATATAGCGAACATGTGCAAATAATTGTAGCCAGAATAACTCGTGTTTTGCAACTTCTGGCTGGATGTTTAGGAAGAGTAAAATAACTCTTGTTTTGCAACTTCTGGCTGGGTGTTTAGGAAGAGTAAAATAACTCTTCTTTTGCAAATTCTGGCTGGGTGTTTAGGAAGAGTAAAATAACTCTTCTTTTGCAACTTCTGGCTGGGTGTTTAGGAAGAGTAAAATAACTCTTCTTTTGCAACTTCTGGCTGGATGTTTAGGAAGAGTAAAATAACTCTTGTTTTGCCAATTCTGGGTGGGTGTTTAGGAAGAATAAAATAAAAGGAAAGGATTGTTTTGTAACAAACCTGAGCACACTGTTTATTCATGTTTTGCTATTTGGCTGTTTTCCATTCCAACCAGTGATCCACAACTGGTTCATCAAAGTCCGTGGTATGTGCTGTCCTGCCTGTGGGCCTGTGCATATAAAAGAACCCTTGCTGCTCATCTAGAAAGAGTAGCCTATGTGGCGGCAGCAGGTTTCCTCTAAATACATATATCAGAATGACCATATGATTGATGTCCAATAACCAATGATAAGATAATAATCAATGTGTTATAATAATTATTCGTTAAATAAAACAAACTTTACTGGACTAGTGCTTTTTACAGGGTTCCTGCACACTTCACAGAATCAAATTTCAAAACTTTTCTGTGACTTTTCAGAAAATATGACCTTCTGTAAAAATATACAAATGAATCACAAAGTCATGAGCTAAAATTGAAATCTGAAAACTGAATGTTGTACCTGCATAAAAGCACGGTTTATACTCTTCAGGTAGGAAAAAAATCAGACTTTCAATGGTGAAAAAGGTTTTCATTGATTGCTTGATAAAGTATTTTGTAAATTTCTAAACTTTTCCATATTTTTAATGACTGTGGGAACCCTGTTTCTATGAACAAGTCGAGCCTCTACAAGTTGACTAAGTGCAGGGCCTGGTGTAAGTGAAATACAGCATATTCTGCCATGCAGGTGCCATCAGTCATGAACAGCTCTTAATGACAGTTTATTAATTTACTATGAACATAAACATGAATAATTAAACACAGTATATTGCACCACACATAGATTTAGCAAAGCATAATATTATGAAATGTTCTTTGAATGTCAAACATCAAATCTGGTGAAAGCTTTTAGAAATATTCAGTGATATATAATATTATGAAATGACTTTTAAATGTCTAGCATTGAAATGGCTTAAAGCTTTTAAACATTTCATTCAATAATACAACATAATATTATTGTGAAAAAATCTTAGAATGTCACCTGTAAAATTAATTCAAAGCTTTTGGACATGCCATCGCATTATTTAACTATAAATCAAATACATTTTTCTAATTGTAAAATGCCATTTTAATACTGAATGGCACATATCAAAGGTTCAATAACACATGAACAAAGACAAAACATTACTTTTATATGCAATGTTATTTTCTAACACAGATTTCTATGAATACATCTAAACAGATAATTCTACAAAATTAATCCAACATGTTAATATTATAAAAGAAATATTAACCCTGCTGCAGATCAAATCAGACCTTAGGTTTTAAGATGAGAAATCTTTCTTGTGTGTTATCACTAACCAAATTATAATATCACCAGGCACGATACTGCAGGGATAGAAATTAATGCTCGTTCCCTTGCCTGAGGCAAGTAAATCCTTACTAACACTAGTCCCCTGGGCCAGCAGACATTTTTTTCCAATCTTGTATTACAAATTTGTATTATTTTGAGATAGTAGCTGTCAGAATGATAATTTTGCTATCAAACCTATATTATACATCACCTTTTAAGTAATTCCCTAAAATAAAAATAAATAAAAACTTAGTAACACCAGTACAATTTGTCTTCTCAACATGAACTACATTACACAGCTGTAATCTTAAAATTAAAACTGGTGGTGGGGGGACTAGTGATTTTCCGTGGGGATGAGTAACTTTTTAAGGCTACTGGTCTCCCAAGTGAGCAAAAATAATTTCTTAATTTCTACCTCTTTACTGACCAAAAAACCCTTTTTTTTGCGGAACAATGTTGCCTCTCATGATGAGAAGTAGAACAGTTTTTACATGCTTAGAAGACGATGACTGCGCATGTGCGGAAGCTACCACACGTCCTCTTCCTATCTCTTAACCTTTGCTAGGTAGATGTGTTTTGCGTTTCGTGTTAAACCCAATGAGAACATTTGGGACCAGTGGAACTACTACTTAACGACAGCGTATGCTAGCCCGTCCTGAACCCAAGGATGATGCACTACTGACATCACACACACAGTGAACAAAAAGCAATGTTTTTTCTGTATTTATTCATTTTATTTTTAAAATTATTATTATTATTTTGGTTTTTGCGGCTGCGGAGAAGTACCAAGCCTGGTTACTAAACTTTAAAAAAGCTATTTATTGTCATTAAGGAATTTGTTTTATATATATATATATATATATAAATAATATATTTAAATAGACAAGTAACAAAAGGGCCAGTCAAATGCTCAAGTTTATGAACTGATCAAAATAACATCACTTCAAGAGGACTTAGCAAGAATTCTGTTCAATAATTATACAGATGAATTTGAAATATTTAAGGTCTTAGTAACTATTTTGAAAATTAATCTTTTAGTATAATGCATAATAGCATAAGCTGAAAAAAATAATGCCTCTTAGCCAGGAGAGGCCAAATAAATTTTGAAATGACCCAAAATGAAACAAAACATGCTCAAAAAACTTGGCAGAATTTTCTTTCCAAAATTTGTTAAAATGAATCAGGTTATTCTAAATGGATGATAGCCATTAACATTAACACAGTTGCCTAACGTAGGTTAGCTGAATTCAAAAATGTCTAAAACCTAAGGTCTGTAAATGGTTCATTACTCCAACATCAAAAGCGTCCACATTTGAGATTTGATGCATTATGTACTCCAAAAACAGTTCTCAATTAACGATTACAGCAAAGACAAAAACTACGAATCAACTGAATTTTCCCAATTTTCTAAGTGACAGCACACTTGATTCTAACTCCGTCAATGCTACTGAATATATAGGCAAAATTCTACTGAATACATGCTACTTGAACAATATAAGATAATAAATACATCACACATCTTCCCTTTAAAAGGTTACTTACAGAACGTCTTACTATATTTGCTAACACTGAGGTTAAAAATCCATATATGAAATAAATTTCAATTATGCTGCAACAGTCAGGCCATTATCATTAAGCACCAAAGTATCATTTTCTTCTAAAAAAAAACATGGACATGTTAACTGGTTTTAGAAAGAACAATAATACCCAACCACTTATCAGTATTTCCTCATGGTCGTCAACACAAACTACTATCTGAAGTTATCCATCAGTCATCTTTACATTCCAACTTGCAGTGATCCCTCATGTTTGCCAGACATCAACCAATGATATGATTCATCTGTCATCTCCAGACATCAACAGTTGCCGATTCATCTCCTGGCATCAACAGTTGATATGAGTCATCATGGTCATCTCCAGATATCAACAGTTGCTATGAGTCATCATGGTCATCTCCAGATATCAACAGTTGCTATGAGTCATCATGTCATCTACAGATATCAACAGTTGTAAGTCATCAGCCATTTACTGTCATAAATAACTGTTATCATTCATCATGGTTATTTCTACACATCAACAGTTGATATGAGTCATCAGTCAACTCCAGACATCAACAATTCCTATCATTCATCAGTCATCTCTAGACATCAACAGTTAATAAGAGTCATCATGGTCATCTCCAGATATCAACAGTTGATATGAGTCATCATGGTCATCTCCAGACATCAACAGTTGATGTGAGTCATCAGTCAACCCCAGACATCAACAATTGCTATCATTCATCAGTCATCTTCAGACATCAACAGTTGCTATAAATCCTCACGGTCATCTCCAGACATCAACTGTTGCTATAAGTCATCATGGTAATCTTCAGACATCAACAGCTGATATAGTCAACATGGTCATCTCCAGATACCAACAATTGTTATTATTCATCAATCATCTCTAGACATCAACAGCTGATATGTGTTATCATGTCATCTCCAGTTGATGAGTCATCATGGTCATCTCTAGACATCAACTGTTGATAAGATCCATCATGGTAATCTCCATATATCAAAAGTTGTAGCAATTAATTATAACAGAAACGGCCTTGAAATGATTTGTTAATCTCAGATAAACACTGCTTGCAATAATCTGTTAGTGTTGTGCAGATCCACCTGTCAGATATTAAATGTTTTGGCCAATATAAACCTTTGCACTGATTCATCACACTAATTTATGGATACACTGACAAAAAATGCAAAAATATGCATGTTTTCTTTAAAAATTATTATTTGAATTAAACTGCTTAATGTTTTGGAATCCTTTGCATATTTTTACAAAGACATTTTACAGCTAATAATTTGGAATCTATCCACATTCCCATTAAATTGTCAGAACCCCTAATAACAACTTTGGACAGAAATAAGAAATTCATAATATCAAAAGTAACAGTACGTGGATAGCAAATGAGTCCTGTTATTTTTATCAATTTAAAGATATTAAGTGCCCTGTCCAGTAAAAAAAATGGGTTTTATACAAACTTGTCACCTGATAATCCAATTTGAAAGTGGAAAAAGTGTAACATTATAAATACATTCAATGAATAGTTAAGCATAATTTTAAAAAGACGTCAACAAAATGGAATTGGCCCTACCCAAATAGAATAATGTTCAAAGTTGAACAAGAATAAATAAAAAGCTGAGACAGTTAAAACTTTTGTCGTGATCTTCTAATAGGAGACTGGTTTTTACACAATGAATGCATGACCACATAACCGAGCAGAAAAGACAACCATACCAAACTAACAAAACACTGGACCAAAGAGTTTCACCAGGACTGGCATGTAACATGAGGATCAGTTCACGACAAGACCTGGACAGTTAAAATAAAGAGACAATCATTTCATGTCTCGGTAGACATCTATCTGTCTGAGGAAATGCCATGACAAGTACCCACACAGAGATAAAACAACAGACAACTATGAGATGTCTCAGTAGAGTTTGTCTGTGGAGCTGTCGTGACAAATACTCAGACACAGATAGTGACGATCAGTCCTTCTCTGGATGCGAGACGGCTGGCTTGGAGGCAGTCAAGTCACTATCTTCAATCAGCTCTAGGACGTGAGACACTGGAACCGGCTGACCATCTGGACCAATTTTACTTGGCTGTACAATGCCTTCTCTGAAAATAAGTTAAAAAACACTTAAAAGCTTAAGAGGCAGTTTATAATTATCAACATTTTCTTAATGATACAGAATGTATGTTAGAAGGGAAGGGTGGAGGGTGTATCAAAGCCAGTGTATGAATTTAAATTAATAATTAAAATATTAATTGAAATCCACTATGAACTGTTATTTTGTGCATGTTTAGTGAAAATTCAATTTATTCCTAGTTTTTGTCCACATTTGATGAAATCAATCTCACAATTTCAACAGGACTGTGGTATAGTTTTCATCTTGTCTATCAACACTTACCACTGACATTTGGCTGGTGGACTAGTACTTCCTGTTTGCCGATATTATAGACAACAGAATTGTTTTTTCTTGTAATGCTAGAAACAAATCCTGTACTATACTGCACTGCTTTGAACGTACCTGGACAGCTTATCCATGGCAATAATCAATTTCTCAGCTTCATACTCTTTCTGTTCATCTGTCATTCCTTCCATCGGGTCTGGGCGGGGTTCTTCCCAGTGACCCGTTATAGGGTTTATTCTACAAAGTTAAACAAGTCCATCAATAATAAATGCAAAATCAATAACATGAAATACAACATATCAAGTGGTATGATTTCAAAAATATTTATGCTAATTGCACATCCTCCAAACATGAGCAGCAAGATAAAGATATAACCTTAGAGGCATCGTTAAATAAAACAAACTTTACTATATTTATAATTACCGAGTGAAACTGTACAACTTTGAAAAATATTTATGCTATTTGTGTCCATAACAAATAAAAACAGCTACATAATTAGATATATCCATGTACTAAAATACAACAAATCAGTTTATTGTTTCAAGATACTAAGTAAAATCTATTTTAGAACACTCATTTAAGTCGATTTTATTTGATTGAAAAGGGTTTGGACTGATATACTCCCAGTACATGTGACATAGATATATTCATATATTTAACAATAACAAATGGAATTTACAAAGCTGGATTGATTGTATGTCCTCTTGGATCTTATAAAGTAAAATCCTTTCCAAAATCACACAAACATGCTGTGAGTTGTATTTCTAAACTCACTGTTCTCTCATCTCCAAGTACTCTTCAGTGTCAGAATCTTCTGAGTCACTGGAGTAGTCTCCCCTCAGAGTAGTTGAATCCAACTTTAGCAAACCAAACTGTGCAAGCAAACCAGCACAGTTCCCGTAACCCGTGTACTTGACCATTCTGTTAACTGAAAACAAATCAGTTCAAATCACAATTATAAGGATTTGTTTCCTGTTACTAGCCAGGTTCATAATAATAAAAAATATTAATATTTTCGTATTAGACTCGTATAGTAGAAACCATTTTTTGTTTTTTTATATGAAGTTGACCATTATACAAAGCATCATTCTTTTAACATAATCTATACAAATATCAATGATGGGAATATTATTAAGAATGTGATCACGATCAGATTTATAAGGGGCAAATGGGGCAATTATAAAATGTAATAATTATAAAATTAGTTCTATTCATTCATTTTAGTTCTTTTTTTTTGTTATGTAATTTAATTTTTATGTTGAAGGACCCCCAAACCTGAGGTGCCCTGGGCACCCCAAGGTCTAAATCTGGCCCTGAATGTGAGAAAGGGAGTAAGACAAGTATTCAGTGAATACGGTTCCATTCATCAACATTGATATTTATAATAGATTGATTCATGTAAATAATTGTCTCTAACAATTATTTCTGTCTCTGTTTTTCCTGTTTAGCTCAGTCAGAAAATTAAAGTTTAATAAATTTATTCATTTTGTCACAGGCATTAAACAAAAATGTTTAAGAAGTTAACTGGTCGTATTATTTAATATTATTTTTCAATGTTTCGAATACATGACATTATATTGAGGCATCTATAAACACATTTTACTGACATTAAAAGAAAACTCTAATTCCATTTTATCTTATCAGCATAAAATTATAAATGAACATAATAAAATGAAGCACACAAAAAGATCTCTTACCATTTTCCTTACACAAAACAAAGAGGAAGTGTGCTACAAGATCTTTGACCTCAGTGATTGGAGATGTCAACAGTTTGCACAATCTGAAAAACAATGATAATCAAACCTATACCAAGATGACTAGTAAATTCTACTTATTTCTTACTAAACAAAGCAACTACATCCACATGCTAGTGAAGATACTGTAAGAATTGGATGTGGAACATAAAGTCTTTCATGAAAATTAAATGTTCCTTTTGTACAATTTGATAAATAATATTTTATTATTTTCAGCCATTTAACAAAATTTTATTTTCACTGCAATTTCAAAAAATTCTTTATTAAAAATATTCTAAAACCATACGAATGTTTGATTTAATTACATGAACAAAACTGGAGAAAATATTAAGTGTTTTCCTCTTTCATTATACTTAGCCTGACCTCTGACCTATTTGCATCTTTCCCCTGAAAGTGGACTCATCCGAATATTCCCAACAGCTAATTACATGTAGCTGAAATTTGTCCATTCTACACAGGGCAGCCCATCCGGTCATGTGGTATAGTCTCCCTTCTTTCTGACTGAGCAAATAGCTCATAGGTCAGGCAAAGTTAAATGAAATCTAAAATTTTGCACATTAAATAAATTTTTGGAAACAAAAATTATATCTATAGGTATTTTGTTGTATCATCTATGCTTATTTAATATTTAATAAGCACACTTAATACATCTCCAAGACATGCATGCAAACAAAATGTCCATATCAGTGTTCCACACAGTGCCGATGACTTGATGTTTACAGATGGTATTGAGTTTTCTTTACTAAGCAGAAAAATTAACTACAAGTTAGAATTAACCTGTTTCTCAATGAGTTTCCTTCTTCTGGGGGTCTGCGGACATCGTCTCGCAATGGTGGCAATACCTAACATAAAAATATATCACTTTAGAAACAATAACATAATGATGAATTTCTGTAACAGCATACGTATTAGAATTAAATACTGGTAGTAAAGTACTGTTACAAAATGCCATACGCTACAAAACAGAGGTAGAAAATGCCGAATAAGATTACCAGATATAACTGAGATCAACCAGACAGTTAAATAACAAAATCTGTTTTAATTTTTAAAATGCTGAGGTCAACATTAATGAGGCAGACATTACTAAGGCCAACATTAACAAGTGATATAAAAATATTTAATTTATAATTTTTCTCTGTCAATAGTAGCTACACACCTTTGATCTGCAGAATTTTCTGATTGATCTATTATGTCGGCAGGCTTCACACAAACAATGTAGGATTGGAGCCAGACTTTCCTTAAGGCTCTTGGAGGGCTGTAATATGAAAATAATTGGAGGATGTATAAATAAAAACAATTAATAATAATTAAAATATCTGTGTGATAGTCAAATAACAAGTTTATATTACTCAAGAAAATATCAATCGTAGAAAAAACCAGGTCTATTGGGGTAATTTTTGATGCGAGTTTGTACTGTAATATTGTTTCATCAGAAACCATGTGTTGACAATTAACATCAAATAAAAGATGGTGATGTGACATATGTTATTAGTCAATAAACAGACTGACCGCTTCAAGTCTCTTGCCAAGGAACAAGATGAGGACAATAATGGCTTCCATGTTCTTTCCATCATACTCAATGTCTTTGGTCTCGATGGCTCGCACATCAGGCTCATTCATTGGTGTGAGCAGCTCTTCATAGAAATCAACAGGAATATTGATCAACAAGTTCACAGTGTGGCTGTAACAAAACACTTCATATTAGTAATGGCAAGTTGCTTATAGTTTAGCATTTACATATAAATCAGTAAGAATTGTGTGGAAAAGGTAAGGAATGTTTAATTAAATAGTAGTATCCTTCTTTGAGATGTTATTAGATCAAACATACAGTATTTACAACACATGGTCTAGAGAATAAACCCATAGGTTTATTAAAAAGGCTCCGATTTTATTACTTTTTTGCATAAAAAAAGATACATAATTTATTAAAACAAATGTAAATATATTGTATTATATTATATATAAAAAAAGATATAAATCTCTAAAGACATCCAAGATGCATCTATGATCCAAGTTGGTAAAAGTGTTTCTAATTTCTAGGAAAAGGTGAAAAATGATCAGCAAGTTCATGGTGAGAAATGTGGTATTCCAATGAATTTTGCAAAGGAAAAATTGAAGTTTGCTAATCAAATATTTGCTAGTAAATTTATCAAGTAGCAAATATTGGCAACATAATTTTTGAAACTTATTTCAAGCCCTAGACTTCCATCAAGGTGAGACAAAGTTGTAACATACTGAATGTTCAATAATGAACAAAGATTTACAAATCTCCTTATTTTAACACAAATTAGCCATGGCTGACCTTTGTATTTCATCCTGTTTCTCCTTGGTGGCCGTCTTGCACATGAGCAGATCTCGTAAAATGCTCACCAATCTCATGAAGTGAGCTTCCTCCTCCTACACAATCATAAATTTGTATGTATTTCAGACACAAAATTTAACACTACTAAAGAGGTTTTTCACAAATTTCAACAATTTACCTATTCATATACATTACATGCAGGAGGGAATGAGGGTAAAGGCCCATGTACATATCAAAATTATTATTAAAATGTGGATTACGCAGTTATGTAGCACAGATTTTCAAAGTGGGAGGGCTAATTTTTATGAGTGTATAAAATGTGTTTGTGTGAAATTGTGGGCGCCATAGGTGCGATGGCCCACAAGGAAAATTTTAAAATATTAGCTCCTTTATAGCAATTCTGACACGTTCTCAGCTGATTACTTGAGATATTTTTAACCATATTAAAAATTGTCCTCCGGCTCCTACGGGTATGTTACAATCCAAAAGATATGGGAGGGTGGGTGGGATGGGGGAGTAGATTACTGCAAGGTACATGAATTGTACATGAACCCAGAGATTGATACAGATGGAAAACAAACCTCATCAGATGATTTCTTCTGGATGCCAACTGTGAGGTTAAACAAAATTTTGAGAATCTCTGAACACAAGTCAACATCCTGATCTCCAAGTGGGATTTTCTCTTCTTCAGATGCTCGCAGTGTGAGGTCTAGCACCTCCATAAGATAGGTAAAGCCATGCAGATCATAACGAATCTTTGGTCTGTAATAAACACATGACAATATCTCTATTATTTCAACTATTTAATAATATTCCATGAACAAATGGATTGTTATGGGAAATTCAATTAGATCACATGAAAAGTAAACCATTTTAAAATATTATATGTGATTAAAGACAAAAAATAAATGCTCAGATACTTGTATGCTACACAAAATATATAATTTAGATACACACCAAATTTTTAAACTCAATGCCTTTTTTTTAAAAATATATTAGTTACTTTTTTAAAAGAATTATAAGAAATAAACACATGCATAAACCTATTCTTGACCACTCAACTAGATTATCTAACTTTTACTGCTAGTGGCACATTATTAAGTACCGGTATGATACGTACCTTGTCTCAATACATGATGGTAAGGCTGTCAGTAGGAACAGCATCCTCATGTCATAGAACTGGAATAACCAAATACACTTAGCTCATATCAAATTAAAACAAATATTTAAAATAACACACAGCTCATACACAATTCATAAAATTAAGTGTAATTAAAATACACATATTTTGAAAGAAATACAGTTATATTAAGTAAAATTAACAGATATTAATAGTAATTAAAATATAGTTTTTGAAAGAAATATACTTAGGTTAGGTAAAATTAACAAATATTAAGTGACAATTATTCAATTATTGACTGAAGTTATGATTAAATGGCAACAACTTAAAATAAATGGATAGATTATTAATTCACACTGAACATGAAATTGTTGCTTTTCAAAAAATTTCCTAAATGTATAGTGAATGAAAAATGGGTTAAGTAAAGAAAGACAGGTACAAGACACTTAGAAATGAAATTATCATTCTCAAAATTTGACTAGACTAAAAATCAGATGTATCCTCCAATTCATCTACACTAAGTTTCAACATCAGATTGTATGTGATTAAATCCAACATGCTCCAATAAAAATAAAATATAGAACAAAAGCAATATGAATTCCTACTCTATGACAGTGGTGGTAGACTTAGTAAAATTGGAAATGTGACAATTATTCAACTGAAGGAACAACATGACATTCACTGAAGTCTTCAATAAAAAAGGATTAAAATGATATGAAGATATAATTACTAAGAAAGGGTGTACAAACCTTTATTTCATATTTCAGTTCTGGATTTCCATATGTCTTTAATCTCTGGACTAGACCTTCCACGCATCCTTGATTACTAAAATACAATTTAAAAAAAAAACATATGCTCAAATATATCAACTGAGTAGATAATTATGACATTTTATTCTAATTCACTTCTGTGTATTAAGAGGAATTTGACTAGTGTCAAGGGCAGAAAATGTAAGCAGTTATATCCAAAATAAGAAATCTAAAAACTTTTTTTTTTAAATTGTCATCAAGCAAGAGAATTACAATGAACAGAGGTCGCATTTCAATTTTCTGTTTAGTAAGAAAAATTGGGGAACCAAGGCAAGTTGGAAGAGCACCAAGGCAAACTTTTCCTTCAAAGAGGGGCATGAAGGCAACTTCCCATGTTTTCTCAGAACATGTTAATACATGTTTTTATTGGACAAGGAAATAAACATATACAACATGGAATGTACGTGGAGGGCATGGCGGCAAACCAGATAGGGCGCTAAGACATTTTTCTTGCCGTCGACAAATAAGTAAAAATTGTTACCTGAACTTAGTGAAATTAAAATTATCTGTGGATATGACATGTATTTAAAATAATATAGAATATAATGCAACTTACACAAAACAAATACGAAAGTTATTAAATATGTAAGAAATGGAATTGAGTACAAACCTGCAGAATCTCTGGGCCACTAGACTGTTGAAGACCAAATTGCACAAACACTTCTGGCTTTCAACAATCACTGAAAATATATCAAAGTTCAATAAAAACAATGGGTATTGAAAATAGTTTTTACCAGCACATGAAACTGATTTTTTTTTTTATACATAACTTGGTTTACAGATCTATCGATTCTAAAAAAATCATTAAAGTGAAATGAAAATAAAATGTTTTTGCTTGAACTGCTTCATGAAAAAGAACTGGTTTAGTCATGGAATACTTTGATTAGCTGTAATATATCTGCAATAAAATTAAATGTTTATTGAACCAATTACAGCATAAAGCATTCTGGGTCATTAACAATTGATGGCATCTTCCTATTCAAGAAGATAATTCTATTTCTAGACAATTTCAAACCCCTCTAAAATTAATATTTTATAATGCTGATTTGGTTTTGGGTTTTAATCAAAATTTTAAGGATCAATTAAAAAATGTTATATTGATCTTGACCCTCTAAACCCCCTCATAAAAATACTGTGTATCAATAGAAAGAGTAAAGAATGTTTTCACTCGCCAAGTCCATAACATGGCCAAATTGCATGAATGGTGCATTTTTAAACATATGTGCACTCTTATTTATAACAGTGCTTGTTCAACATTGTTATAAACTACAAGCAGCTTTCTGAGTTTTGTTCCATACACTGTAAGTTACTATAAAAGAGTTGGTTTTTTAAAACCATAAATGGACTTTGCAAACACTGTGAAAACGCTTTATTTGTGGACAACCCTTAAGCTGATATTTCTCTCACCCTCCTGATCTCCATTTTGTATGCTGATAGCTTCATGACCTTCCTCAGCATAATGCTGAAGGCCAGACAACTTCATAATCAAGCGCAGAGAATCATCTGATGTCAGAGCGTCCATGCGTTCCTTCTCGCGACTGAAGATCCGCAGAGCTTGTAGACAAAGGATCTGACATTTTGGTGTTGCACTATGCTGTAGTCGAGACACTAGTGTTTGGATGCATTTCTGTGATAAAATAAAACACAAATTAAATAATGCAGTTTGTAAAACACAGTTACCCCATAGAACAGGTGTCAAAATATACACTATACTGTTCTTCGGAAAATAGCAGTTTTCAAATGAAACTGTAATTTAAACAAACATTCCACTATTTCATCAACATAGTTGCAATAAAACAAGGAACTGTCACAATTCTCTGGATGCATCCTTGGCGGATGCAAAATCACAAACTTATTTTTTTGCAATATAAAAAAATCCTTTTTTTTTTTACTCAAGATAATTTGTTATTACATGTACGTTGTTGACTTGAATACTTAAATTCAACATTGACTTGCGTACCCAATATTTGGCAAACATTTAATTAAGAAAAAACAAAAATTGTCATATTTTCTTTAATTAAAATGAATTCATAATTCAGTCCCCCTGAATTCCAAGGTAAAATTTATTCAATTCCACAGTAAAATTAGGTTTATTCTGTGGTAGGAATTGGGAAATTTCACGGCAAATTCTGTAACATAAAAATTTGAAAATAATAGTTACAAATTTACACAAAAATGTTTCCCCCATGATATCACCAGGATCCAGTGGTCCAACCAAATTGTTAATAAATATGCTATATTAGAGTCACTGGTTGTGATATAGGGATGCCAACACTTTTATTGAGTCCAGTTTGAGAGCTCTCATTATCATTGTTATATATTATTATTAAATAGGATAAAATGACAGAATCCTATTCCATATTCGTGAAACTTGTGTAATTTACTTCCAGTGAGTCGGAGGTTTCCATAACCTAAATAACAAACAACCACTCCAAAAGCCATAGCGTGTTCAGGAGGGCGAGCGCTCACGAACAATTTGCCTGGTTATCATCGTCTTCTATCACTTAAAGTTTATAAATTATTAGGCACAAAAACTAGTCTAGCACGTGAATGGGAACGCTCGGCCTCCTGAACGTGTTACCAGTGGTGTGTTCAGTTTATTCTGCGTAGACAGAAACAATTGATGGTTACCGAATAAAGTTATAAATTGCAACATCTAGTTCCTTTAATACGCTGCCTACTTAAAAGAAACAACTTTCTAACTCAATGCTTCAGTTTATTGTTTCCAAAAAGTGACGTTTTTATTCATTGTGATTTGATTTTTTTTAATCCACAGCGTAAAATGACAAATTCTGCAAGTTTTTTTGCATGGAAATTAATTTTCTGCAATTTGTTCTGCGTCTGCGGAATTCAGGGGGGATTGATTAGTTAAAATTTACTTACATTCTTGAATTCTATGTTCACTGCAGGAAAGCTGAATGTTTGCGCATTCTGTAAAATGAACCAAGTCAATACATTAATCAATATTATAAAAAATTAATTAGTAACTAAATACACTGATTTCATTTTTGAGATAGTTATCATGGTAAAAAAAAAGTAAAGTTTGTTTTATTTAACGAAGCCTCTAGAGCACATTGATTTTTAATCTTATCAGCGGCTATTGGACGTCA
>JAULBS010107293.1:0-15430 GCA_032355785.1 Symmetromphalus regularis | reverse complement strand
CAAAAATGATTGTTTTTACACTTTTTATTGGACAAGGAAAGAAACGTATACAACATGGAATGTACGTGGAGGGCACGGAGGTAAACCAGGTGGGGCGCTGGACATCAGATTTTCGGGGTGCAGTTGCAAATAAGGGGCACCCATGGCATTTGCCTCGAGTGCCTTGGTGAAATTCGAACCCTGGTATGTTATACCCGCAGTCTGGTTTGCACTATGCTCTCTGATTTATCCCTGTTCCATCTCGCATTCATATACTGAGTTGGTCGTTCGATAGTATGCCGTATGTTGCAGAGACTACTTTTAGAGACTTTTCTCATGAGATATCTTGAAATCTAAATTGCATGGAAATTAAGTCCACTTTTGTATGGTGCATATCTGTTAGAGCTATGCACAAGACTAACTTATTTAACTCATATCTTTCATTTGAAAAGGGACCATCCACCTAATTGTGAGTACTGTCAGTGTATATTGATGATGCGTCATATTTTGGGGGACTGTCCTCAACTTCAGCCTGTTAGAGATAATGTGTTTGTTAATGAGGGTGTGGTGGAATCATTCCGATTCCACCCACAGCTTATTAAAAAGTTTTTAAAGGAGACCAATTTTTACAGAAAATTTGTTTTTTCATGGTCTTAGTTTGTTTTAATATATTGTGTATAGGTTTTGATATAATTGATTTGTTTGTATAAATGTTTGGAAAAACGTATAAATGTTTGAATTAATCATAGTGTGACCTCCAGTAGCTGATGTTTACTTTTGTGCTGGGGCGTCGTTAAATAAATAATTGTGATGATTTGAATGCCACACTAAGTCATACAGCTGTTGCGGAGACTACGCAGAAAAATCTTTATTTTTGATACAACACACTAATGTGAAATGTTCTCTGATGTTTATTTGTATAAGACATTTAAGTCCGCAAAATATTTGTTTATATTTATATATACTTATCTTTGTTACGGGGAATCATATTTTTATAGCATTTAGTTTACATGGTCAAAGAATTCGTTACTTTATTGAATATTTTTGTGATCACTGTTTGATAAATGTACTTTGATTTTATATCAGAGAGTACAAGACTAGTAACATGATTTTAAATGGGTATTTCTGATAAAGGAATAATCCTGTTAACTGCATAAAATATTTGGGCAAAATTCCTATGCAATTAAGAGGATTCTACTATTGTAAATTAGTTGTAGAATTATAAATTACGTCCTCAGAGATTGTTTAATTGTATGAGATATTTAAGTCTGCAAATATTTGTTTAAATTTATGTACTTATTAATCTTTGTTAACATTTTTTTTTTGAATACGTTAGTTATATTTTTTCAGGTCATCTGGCTGGTATACTTGTTGGCTTGTTTTACGTCAAAGGACCACTGAAACCAATAATGGATATGATATTGTTGCCAGGTAACATAGACATGACACTTATGAATTACAGTTTACATAAATAATTACCAGGGGACAATATTTCGAAATCTGAGGTAACAGGAAGTCGGTTCACGTGGTTTCTACTGAGGAAACCTATAGTTCGGTTACATGAATTATATTTGCCTGGGTTACCTCAAAGTTACGTTGAAATTATGTTTTAACTATATAATTGTTAGCTCAAAGTTAAAACAAAATACAAAAGAAAACAATAAAACAGTTTTTTTATTTATTCTTCACTGCCTTTTTTTTACTGCATAAAATATTTGAGCAAAATTCCTATGCAATTAAGAACTTGTTTACTGTCAATGGATCATTACTGTGACTACCACATGTCACAAAAAAGTAAACAACATTTTAATTTAGGAATGTATTGTAAAAATAACACTCAAGAATACTAAAGAATAAATATGTTTTAAATGACGTCATGTTTTCAAATGACGTCATCGTTCTTCCTCGGTTAACTTCTTAAACCTGGATGTTAAGATCTGCGACGTGTTTGATTCAGGGTTGCATTCCAACTTATTTTTCATTTCTTTTATCCCATCTTCCTTATTCGTTGATACCATTAAGTCGTCGAAGTCGCGATCATATATCTCAGAAAAGTAAAAATGTCTCCAAGTCGAATCCAAATATCGTGTTCGGATCTCCAACGTTGAAATCTGCCATCAAAATTGTGCGCTTGTACAAGTTTTGTTTAATTTTTTTGGTTTAATAACAAAATTTTATGGATTTGGTAGCCCAAAATATTATCTATATTATCTTTATTAAAAGAGTAGGCAAATTATTTATTTTTGTTTAATACTATTGATTTTCTTTAAGACTTGGGGTCACCCGGTACAGTTTGTAAACATAGCTGTTAAAAAGAACTTCCACGACGACATCATTTTACGTTCATCGAGAAATGAACAAACCTCGTTGCTAATGCCTTGACCAATGAGACGTGTGTGTGTGTGTATATATATATATTATATATATATATATATAAATAAGTATATATATATATATATATATATGAGTATTTGTCAGAATGTGTGTACATGTATCTTTGTACAAGATAATATGGTTTATTGGTAGTACATTGGACTTTTAAGATGAAGATTGTGGTTCAAAATCTGTCGGAAGTTGGCTCACACTTGAATACTTTGGTTAGTTTTTGTTTAACGACACCACTCCAGCACATCAATTTATTAATCATTGGCTATTAACTCTGCTTTTGTTTCTGGGGACAATAAAAAAAAATAAAAAAATCATTGGCTACCTCCAACAGGTTTTGAACCACTGTCATCGGCTTGAGAGTCCAACGTTCTATCACTAGACCCGAGTCCTGTTGGATGATGCCAACAGCTGATGATCAACAGATCAATGTACTCTAGTGGTGTCATTAAACTGACAAACAACAATCTGAAATTATCCCATATTCGCACTTTAAAATTTTAATCTCTATAAATAGATGACATCATAAAAAGAAAACGTGAACAAAATAAGATGTTTATTAGTATTGATTGACGTCATTATTTCTCTTGAACGCAGAATTAACAACAAGACAAAGGATGAACAACCAATAGCTAAGCCGAGTTCTCAGCGTAATCACAACATGACCGTTTCTGAGAATTATGATGATAGTTACAGCGGTGTACTTCCTGGAAAGCCATTCACTGACCAATCAAATGTTTTGTTTGTGTGTTTGTATGAAGCGAATGTCATGATGTATTTAGAGATGAGGAATCAAAGAATATAGTCATAGAACCCCTCTAAGAATGCCCGATGACAGGACAGATGTGTCCATTTCACTCAACAGGATGTTGTTTTGATGCGGTGTAGATGGATGAACAGTTAATCCTTCAAAACAGATGATGGCAGTAGCGGATTCAGAGGGGTGTCTAAGGAGTCCAGACCCCCCCTTTTTTTTTCTTTTTCTTTTTTTAAAAACATTTTTCCTAGTGCAAGGACGTGAAAATTAACAATTTTTTCCCCAGTCCTATTCATCCATCCGGTAAAGTTTCTGCCTGTGAACCGGTCGGTCGTCGGATTGATCCTTCTCAGTGGACCCATTTGCAGTTTGGGTTATTTTCCATTCCAACCAGTGGTCCACAACTGGTTCATCAAAGGCCTATATGGGACTGCATATAAAAGACACCTTGCTGCTTATCAGAAAGAGTTACTTATGTGGTGGCAGCATTTTACCTCGGAAATAAATGTCAGAATAACCATATGATTGATGTCCAATAGCCGATGATAAGATTAAAATCAATATGCTCTAGAGGCGTCGTTAAATAAAACAAACTTTACTTTACCTTAGTCCCATAAAAAGTCTAAATACATTTTATAATTTTAGTTAGGCAATCAGAATTATATATTTAACCCTATTAATATCAATACAATATTTCCAAGCATTTCGACACCCAGTGAGGTTTTACATACATACATTCAAAACCACCTATCTTATCGCAAAAATCAGCTAATATACATGTAGTAGAAAATTACTTTTATTAGGAAGTCTTCTATCAAGAGTCCACATTTTGTTATTCCCTTGGGTGACTACTTAAGACAGGTTTGATTGTACATGTGTGTAGAAAGTATGCATGCATAGATTAGAGAATTATTATGTCTTTCTAGTTGTGGTATTGTATGAAAGAGGTAATTTTACATGTGTATTGCAAGACAGGGAGTGATGTGGTCATATATTCGTGTCTGTTAACTATTTTCTTATATATGTAGTACAGTAATTACAATACAAAACTAAATAGTCCCACAAGTGTATTTGCTTTGAATTAAAAACCGATATGCAAACCAATTATTCACTGGATTGACTTGTTATAAACAATAACATATATATATAGTATGTATATAGTAATAATATCATTGTGCATTAAATAGTATATATTAGAATAAAATAAATAATATTTGACGTAATAAGTGCCCCATTGTAATAAGTGCACCAAAAAAGTAATGAAAATGTTGTTTAATAGGCTTGTTTCATATTGTAATATGCATGTCCCAGGTAGTCCGAAATGAAAAGTCACGTTAGAAGTAACATGAGATTGTGCAAGAGGAAGTCATATCTCGTATCTTGGGGAATTGTAGACTATCTTACTGTAAACGTTAAGAAAAGCCGTTAAATTCATTAATTTTTGTATATCAGACATACATTTTGATTTTATTTGTTTAGCAGTTTATTGTAATTTGACACCAATTATTGAAGTAAAAATAACGGTGCTTGGGGATAGATTTCATGGTTTCATTATACTAGGGGTTCAAAAATATACTTGCCAAGCGCAATACATACCGCGATGTGGTTTCATGTATCGTGATATATCTGTGTAATGAGTATCATCGATCTAAGATTCTTATAAAATCTATTACTTTGACAAAGTTATAAAATTAAAATATAAATCTACTGTGTCTATATATTCTGTTTTTCATCAAATTAGTACAAATCTGCCTGCCTAAGATAATTAGTATGACAGTATTAAAATATGACTTTTATCACATCTTGGTAATTAATCAAACCGTATTGCAATATGGGTTTGCTGTATCGCAATATATCACAATACGGTTTTGGCCGTATTGTTGCACCTCAAGTTTGAGATACATTTCATGGTATTGTAATACTATAGAACTGACTTAGGCAACACGTTCAGCGAGAGGACATTTCTACTGTTTAGTATTTAGGAGGGAAAGATTGCTTAAATTAAGTCAGATTGGCACCATCGTTTTTAACATCATATCTTCTAGGAATTGTAGAACAAAAAGGAAAACGGTTTTGGAAATTAAATGACAGGTCAGATGTTTATACAAAATATCAATAAGATATACTGAATGTTATAAAATATTTGTGAGGAAAAAACCCTATTACACATCTTTAACCCTTTTTTGCACTTTTCAGTTATGACTTTTTGTTAATGTAGCAACCTTATATAATCCAAAAAGTTATGAAGTGAAATACTTTCGGTGACGCAAAATATAGTTTGATTTAACTAAACACCACAAACAAAGGTTACTAAAGATGATGCGATTTGGTCAGTTATGAAGTGTATAATGATTAAAACCACAACTTTAACATATATATAGCTTTGAAAATTGAAAACGTCTTTTATCTTTTTTATTATGGGGAGCAGAATAGTTTAAAGTGGTTATCAGAATAGCTAACAGTTATGTTCAACCAATGAATGACGATGTTATTGATACTTTAGTCTGGGTGTCGTGTTCAACCAATGAGTGACGATGTTATTGATACTTTAGTCTGGGTGTCGTGTTGTTCAACCAATGAGTGACGATGTTATTGATATTTTAGTCTGGGTGTCACGTTGTTCAACCAATGAGTGATGATGTTATTGATACTTTAGTCTGGGTGTCATGTTGTTCAACCATTGAGTGACGATGTTATTGATACTTTAGTCTGGGTGTCATGTTGTTCAATGATACTCATCCAAACACTTAAAGACACATCAATAAAACAAAAAATACTAAAGAAATATGTGCTGCTTCAAAATTGTTTAATTTCTTCCTTATTAAATTGGAAACATATTTCATTTAGAAATACAGTACATGTATTTTTCAAATCTTTATTGGAAGGGGGGGGGGGTATAGTTTATAATCTTCCTTCCCAACTGTGAACTTGCTTTGACACTTTATGGATATTTTGAATTAATATAATTAAGTTCTTCCTTCCACCTCAGTAAGATTTCCAGGTGCCCAGGACACTTATTACATTGCATGTGCTAAATACGAAAGTGTGCGTGTGTGCATGCATGGTTGCACATGGTATGTATTTCTCAATATCAAAAACACTTTCAAATACAATACATGAATTACTTTTTCAAAATGTTTAATTTCTTCAGCCAGAAAAAGGTTTACTATTTACTAGTCTTTAAAGGTTTTGCTGTGTTAATTGTTTAGAATTTACAATTTGTAGTTATTTTTATTTAATTAAGCATTCTGTTTCAAGTTTTTTGTATACATTTCCATTGTCATCATGCAGCATTGACATTCACCGAATGTTGACCAAAAATAGTACGAAATTTCCACTTCGTAACAAAGAGGCGGGGTTGGCGGATACCTTCGTAAATATATGATCATTATTTAGCCACCTTATGTCTGTTCACCTCCATTAGATGCTGTACAATTTACATTTTTATTTTGTATTTTTATTTTTATTGTTGCATATCAAATTTAATCTTTGTTGGTATGACACTGGAAATATATGTTCAGTATATACATTTCCTATTTTACTGTTAATTTATTTTTGACAGCAAATATTTCAAATAGTAATTTAATAAATATGAACTTTTTTAAGCTGGTCAGATGAACTACCACTTATTGTTTTTAAGTGAAATAATCATTTAACTGGTAAGGAGCTGTTCACAATTATCCACAATAAAAGTGTACAAACCATACGCTGGGGGGGCGGATGAGGGTAAGGATTAAATGCCAGTGTACGCTTTTAAAATTAGAAGAAAATGTTGATTCAAACATACACAGATGCCAAGTGCGTTAAAAAAAAAGTTCAGTATCGGATACCAGCTCATGAAGCATCAAGACAAAGATGGACACATGTTAAACAAGATTTAAAAAAACTTTTACAGTTCATTTTATAGGTTCTAATCCTTTCATTTCTATTGCTAATTTTGCAAATAACTGTCCTGATCATGTTACAAAATCAACATTTTTGATGCTTTTAGGGGGAGTGGTGAGAGGTAGCTAAAACAAATTACTCTTTGTACACTTGTGAAAATGTGGATAATTGTGAACTGCCCCTGTAACCACTATAGCTGATTTCCTAAGATGATATGTTCATGTGCATTCAAAATATGCTATTGTTCACTTTACTGTAATTAGGGATTTGTGTTCTGTTTGTGTTTTATTCAGTGTTATTAATACTGTTAATTGTTTTCTATTTGCCCTTTTGTTTCTAAGGCCAACAAATTAAATATAGGCTTTTCATGGTAGTATGCTGAATATATAAGGTTGGTAGGTCGAAGCTTTTGTTTGATAAGGTTTTGCAAAATGAGTATGAAAATTACAATATGAAAACAGAGTTAGCACTTGTTAATGTTAACATTTAAAGAAAACTGGCAAAAATAAACCACTCACTAACAGGCAGCAGTTGCCCATCTTCAGCCGTGGTACTTCTCACGAAAAGCAAAAAAAAAAAAAAAAATCTAAAATTCCTTGCTAGTTATATTCTCTATGAGTGAATAGTTTGGTGTCAATGCATCAGGCTAAGAGATGATGCTGCACATGCGCAGTCATCGTATGTGCATGGTCTCATAAAAAGCTATTCTCGTCATGAAGGGTGACATCATTCTGTGCAAAAAATCAGTGCTGGGATTCGTTAGATACTGAGCATCATGGGGAAACATTTTATAAAAGTGTAGAGAAACTTTGAATCCCAGACAAAGCATATTGCAGTTTGCCGATAGAAATCTGTTATGCTTTCGGCGGCAAATGGGTCTCGTTTGACCACTTGAAGGAAAAATGCCTCTAGAATCCTTAAGTTCAATAGCTCCAGGGATGCTGCCCATAGAGCCCCCACCCCACTAAGGGACTCTGTCTCTTGACCCCACCAGGGTGTCTATGCACCTCCTAGACCCCTGGCATAATTTTCACTTGAAAACGATTCCCATCCACTTGAAAACCATTTTTTGTCTGATGTTATATATAACATGTGGGTCAAACACAGTATACGGAGCAAGTGTTTTGACTAAACTAGTCTAAATTGACCTCCAGACAAGTTTATCAAAGATGTTTTTATTTCAAATCGATTGCCTATTGATGGTTGTCAGTCTCACCATTCTTAGGAGGTTCATTATTTTGGTGCATCATCTGTCAAACATTGAGTGACTATCTGACAAAAACGTATTGTTTTAGGTTAGTGCATATTCATGATCAAAGTTGAGGCATGTAAAATATTTAAAACTGTGTTTTGTGTCGAAATATTTATATTAAAAATATAAGAAAAGCACATTTGTATTGAAATTTTAAATATTTAAAATAAATTCCTGTCGGAATTATATGAAAATTTAATTCAATAATGCAGTTTTTAAAAATGGTTTTGTTTTATATTATTTTAGAATTGTTTTATTACTTGTATCAATTACATAGGATATGTTACTTATACTGAATTATAAAATATAAATTCATGTTTGTATTTTTAATGATTTGAATGTTTTTCATGAAAAATCACAACAAAAATATTTAAAATTAATTTAATTCACAACTATTAGTATCAGAATAGAGACAGACTATTATGTATATTAAAAAAACCTATATTGAATATAGAAATTATTGGCTTATTTTGACAAGTATTTCATAATCATAATTATTTCTGTTTCTATAAGGCAATTATAATGGAAGGTCTTTGCTGAGAATACCCACATATATGTATATAAATATATACTGTATTAAAGGATTACTTCGACAAAGTGGAAGACTTTTAAAATGGAATGGATTAAGTAGCTTGAACAGTTCTACATCTTTTCAAGTTAAATGAATTTTATGTTTGTCAATGGATTTAAGCATCACAATGAGATGTTTGTGAACTTTGCACAGTTTAATAATATATTTATGAGTGATAAATGTTTACACTGTTGCCATATTTATTATGTGATACTTCAGCATTACTATGTACACCTGCAGGTTTGTGTCTGTGTGAAATTATTTTGGTGTAATATTTTGTAAAAAAAAGAAAAATACACTTCAAATGTTAGCCTTTAAAATAGAAGTGCTAGTCCAGGTATTATTATATTTTCAGGTGTACAGGATTATATATTAGCAGGCCTAACACAAATGAAAGAAACCTAGGTTTAAAAATAAAATTGTAGTTTTATTTGCTATTCATGGTACCACAGTACAGTTTGTTCAGTGCTATATTACAGTTTATCGTTTTACTCCTGCCTAATATCTATATAGTCGGCAATCATGGATAAAATGAAACTCCAGAAAGCATAACACTTTCAAAACTAATGTTTTTAAACTTCAAGTCACTATATAGGGTTCTTGTTCATTTATTTTTTAAAATAATTGTTAAAGGTCATGAATGTCTTTTTGAATTTTAGGTTTGTCAAAGAAAGTGTGAAAATCTGTAATTTCTGTCTTATCTGTACCAAATAAAAAGGACCTGAATTCTCTTTCTCCTTTTAATCTTCTGACTATTGTTGTCAAGGTATCTCGACAGACGTGACGTTATCAGTTACAGTATATACAGTACACAATACCTTCAGTTAATTAACATTTCCCACCATTTTATACATGTGACTAACAGGAAATAAAGTTAAAAGTAACTACCGTCACGACAAATTTTGTACATTCAGCAATTTCCATCTAAAAACCTGTGGATAGTCATCTCCAGGTTTTTAGATGGAAATTGCTGAGATGTCATCCAGAGGTTTTTAGATGGAAATTGCTAAGAAGTTCAATTTTTTTTGATGAAAAAAAAAAAAAGTCTTTGAAAAGTCTTTATTTGTTTTGTTCAGAAAAATGTGCAAGAACCCTGATGTAGCAGAAATATCTTGTGGTGTGATGTATCAGTTGCCTTATGTCTCGTCTTTTTTACTTGGCTATCTGTGTGTATCATCACTTGTGATAAGATGTATATTTTTAAAATAGCATTTTACATTCAGTATGGTGTATATTTTACAAATAACTTTATTTGATTAGATAAAGTTATGACATGTATATTTGAAACTGATATATACTTATGTTTGTTGAATGTTAAATTATTTTTGATATAAATGTGTTGGGAGTAATAATATTATATCTAATTTGCTTAGCCAAATATTGGTCATTTGCTTTTTTATTTTTGCCACTTGCTATTTACTTAATATTATATTAATATTACTTTGAAAAGACGTGTACATCAGTTTAAACAAATAATTGTTATCAGTTTTGATTTCTTGGGTGTTTGGAGTAATATTATAATATTAGTTAATTTATTATTGCTATGTGCCATAAGAAAACCAAATACCATGTACAATATTTGCCAATCTCTTGACTGGATATTAAAATATATGGGAATACATTTGTTATGTTTTATTGTTGTCCACAATAATTGTTATATTTGTAGGTCTACAGAGCAGAACTGGATAGGTTCCTTCACATGGATACAATTGAAATTATAAATTACCATAAAATGAAACAACAAAATCTGTCATTTTAAAATGTATGATATATCACAGCTGGTTGGTACAGGGATAAAATCTCAGTCGAGGCTTGTGCTTTTTAATCTCAGTACTAGCTCCAACTCGAGTGAGAGCTACTCAAGATGCAATAGGTAGGTGTATACCACTTGCACCAACCAGTGGTCCACAACCGGTTTATTAAAGGCTGTAATATGTGCTATCCTGTTCGGTTGCAAACCATAGATTTTTGTATGCATTTCAATGTAATTTCTATATCTTAACTTACAGTTTCTCATAATATCAGAAGAGGCATTGGATTAGGAATTTTAAAAAGTGTAATTAGTTTGTTATCATTTGGCTACAACATATTTAACATGCACAAGGGTTTCATATACTAATTATAGCAAATGTGATGCCAAGACTGAGTCAGTAAAACAATGGGGCTAATTTACATGTTTCAGATTTTATAAATGTTCACCTGTATTGCTTTAGTTTATACTAATGAAAGATCTCTTTCTTTACCAGACTATATTAAGCAGCTACACTTAAAGGCCAATGTCAATAGTGACAGTCAGTGGTGGCACAAAGTGGCAGAATACTTTGTGGTATATAATGCAATCTGCCAAAGTTTGGCTTGTTATCACTACTTTACAACGGATTTATATATATATATAAGACAGTGACAAGAAGATTTGACAACTAATATGCTAGAATATATTTTCCAACGGAATAAAATTCAGTAATCAATCATACAAGAAAAAAACCATTTGAAATTGCTTTGTTTCATTCAAGCAGAAAAACATAAAATACTGGTTTTTATCTCCAGACTAATTTTGATTATTATTTAAGACAACAAAAATATGCCAACACGACCCCCATCCCACAAAAAATTTAACAAATACATAAAAAAAACCCACAACAAATAAAGAAACAACAAAAACCATCTATGATGTATTTATTTTTAATTACAATCTATCAAAAAAAACGTCCGACATAGATTGTGTTTGAGTGACGATCACTTTACCCTATAATTATGTTCCTCAACCCGATGAAGCCATAACTGAATTAATATATCAGTCATGCTAAAAAAATGTAAATGAAGGAATGTAGAGTCAGATAATGACTTAACATGCCTGAACTTAAAAAAAAAAAAAACTAATATGACTGCATGCACACACAGAGAGAGAGAAGAAAAAGGGATGGAGAGAATGACAGAGAGAGAGAGATAGTCAGGGCCAGATTTAGACATTGGGGGCCCCTCAACATAGAAATTAAATTACATGACAAATAAAATGAATGAATAGAACTAATTTGATAATTATTAGATTCTTTTAAATAAAGGAAGTCCTTAGTCTGGAGGGCCCATGGGCAATTATCCCCTTTGCCCACTTATAAACCCGGCCCTGGGTATAATATATGGCATGTCTTAAATATGATTCTGACTTTATTATCTAAAACAGTCAAATACAATCTACAAAAAATATGGTTCACAGGCTGTCATCGTATTATGCAAATAAAACATTTGTAAAAATTAATTGTAACTAAAGCTCTTTTGTGGGTTTAATGTTGCTTAAACATCTCTGAAAACTGAATTTTAGATCAGAAAGCGGTATGAGATAATTATGTTAAAATGTTGCTTGTATAGCCGCCATCACAGATTTGTGCATTTGGAGGGCATCAAGTTATAATTAATGGCTATTGTTTTTTAAAAAGTACTAAATTAGGATTGTAGATGTATCGGAAACTCCATCATGAAATAGCCACAATCAAATATTACCTTTGTGAGCAAAGATAAGACAACGAGGTATTTTAACAGTATGACAGCCACCATCTTGAATTTATGTAAATGTTGTTTTTAAAAATTCTTTTATTCAGTTTCTCATTCTTAGAAAACCCAAACAATGACGTCAGCGTCATCAAGTTGGTTCTTCATATTTATGAAAAATATTCCTAATACCACAAATCCAGGTTTAACACCTTGTCTGCCAGGCCAGTTCTCTCTCCAGCCTGACTCGGTATTTGTAATATTACGAGCATTTAAATGTTATATTTCAATAAACGTTCATTTTAAATACAAGTCATTATAAATTAATTTTGTGTTTCTGGTCGTCCATCCACATTGATTTTCTGTGACGCTTGTGTCAAATCGTATGCACAAATTTTATTTTTCTAGAATTTTGTTTTGACTAGAACTTAATAAACGCATCAAAATTGTTTACGCTTTATATTTCAACCAATTTAGAAGTAAATTACTTGGATATTTTGAAGAATGTGTTTGAAGTTTTCGCTTCATACTTATTACACTGGGGCAATAGGCTGTTTTGCCCTTTCCATTCGCCTTGGGTGGTTTTGCAAGAGATTTCCTCAGACCTCAATATAGCAAATGCACAAACAAAATATAACTCTCCTACACATACTCTCCTCGGTACCATTTCGTGGTATTTAAGCTTGTGTAACAAAGAAACCCTGTTTGTTTTGTCCTGCCTCCCTCACTGATTTTAAAACTTTGTGGGACCCGAAACACAAAATTAATTTATCATGGCCTAAAGTTGTGTGAATTTAATATGATACCGTATCAACAATGACACAGCAATAATCAGTTATGTTAAAATTACAAATTAAAGCTATTTATTAAACTAATAATACAAGTACATGTGTATGCAATTAAATGTACAAAGACATAATGAAACAAATTTTAAAATATCGCAGATATACATTATCATGATGACATTATGGTATTAAATATACTCCTACAACTTAGTATTAGTTATTTGTATATCAAACGAATAAAATCATATATTACTGGGGGGTTTTCCAGACGACTTTCTTGCTTAATTATTGTAATAGGTATAACAGGCTAGCTGCAAAGAATACAATGAAGAACACAGCGTTGACACTAGCTGAATCTGAAAAAAAAAGAACAACATATACATAATTAATTACTTTTATGCATGGTAGCATCTATTTCAAATTGCGTTAATAGAACAAAGAACAAGTTCACATATTTAGAATCCGAGATGAAATGTCCGGGAATACCTCTGTGGATGCTGTTTTCAAATTCATAAAGCAATGTATCACTCTTACTCTTACTAATTATAATTAAAGGTTAATATGCACATATTTGCATGCGTTTTAGAGACTTTATAGAATTCAGCACGTGCACAAAGTATGGTTTGACATTAATTCTACCCTATAAGTGTTTTTTGTTTTTGTGGAGATGCGGTCTGAAATAAATGTATTTGGAAGAAAATTACACACTCATGTATTTCAAACTGCATCTCTACAAAAACAAAACATGAGCCACATAAATGAGTGCTGCGTTTTCTATAGCAGTCAGTCATATAAGAATGATGTAAAATTGCAATCTGTCAGTGTACTTTTGTTTGTAACTTGGTTTCGTTTTAATCACACTGTTTTATTACCTTTATCAGTTTATAAATATTATTATGTTAAAACATTACCTGCACTTGATTGTGGATTCCTCCCAGAGAACGAACGTGCTTCTACAAACAAAGGATAATGTCAGACTGATATCCACACACTCAGAACAGAATTGTGAAGAATCGTAACAGAATTGTGAAGAATCGTAATAGAATTGTGAAGAATCGTAACTAAATTATGAAAATCGTAACAGAATTGTGATGAATCGTAATAGAATTGTGAAGGATTGTAACAGAATTATGAAGAATCGTAACATAATTGTGAAGAATCTTAACAGATTTGTGAAGAATCGTAACAGAATTGTAACAGAATTGTGAAGAATTGTAACAAAATTGTGAAGAATAGTAAAGAATCGAATCGTAACAGAATTGTGTAGAATGGTAACAGAATTGTGAAGAATTGTAACAGAATTGTGAAGAAGTGTAACAGAATTGTGAAGAATTATATCAGAATTCTGAAGAATTGTAACAGAATTGTGAAGAATCTTAACAGTATTGTAACAGAATTGTGAAGAATTGTAACAGAATTGTGTAGAATTGTAATAGAATTGTGAAGAATTGTAATAGAAGTGTAAAGAATTGTGAAGAATTGTAATAGAAGTGTGAAGAATTGTTACAGAATTGTAACAGAATTGTGAAGAAATATAACAGAATACTAATATTAACGCCTGAAGTTTGATCGGCAGTAGATGCAAAGTGTCAGACGTGTACTTTAGAGCAAAGTAACTCTTAGGTAAAGTTATAATAAATATTTAATAGTACCATTTTAAAACACGGAAAAAACAAAATAAAATAAATAAATTTTAAAATGAAGAAAAAGCGGAATGTGTTCTCCCCAATCCACAACTGGATTACAATACATAAATTATTATGACGGCGAGGACAACTGTCATTTTAATAATACATCACAAAAGAAAAACACTTTGTTAAGCTCACTGAAATCGCCATTGTTCGGTACGATAGTGTTAAGGAACCTGTTCCTGATCCCGCCATCTAAAACTGATATATCTTTAAAACTGTCACAGTACAAACCCCTCCCCTTCACCAAATGGAATTATAAAACAAAAAATCATTCGGAGCAAGGAGGGCTTTATTAACCCAATGGACTGACTATACAACCCCTGAAATCGCTCACGGCAGTCGGCAATGCCGAGGTAATTGCCGCAGTGTTCTTCATTCTCCACGGCACTTTCTTTTTGCCGCGGACTAATTTTTTTTCAACCTGTGTTTTTTTCTTCTTATTAAAAAAAGTATACCTTACGCTAAAATTGCCGTGGTAAATGCCGTGGACACTGTTTCTACACAACATTTATTTTGCCGTGACATTTTCTTAGTTACATTGGTTGCTATATTATGGTTAAAAAAAGTAGTGTCGGAAATAGAATAAAAATGATTTTCGTCGATTATTTCTTTCATAATAAAGTGACAAGTAAATATCTT